>SJYT01031914.1:81495-92701 GCA_006410635.1 Cephalophus harveyi | reverse complement strand
AAGCAGCCATTCGGCATCTCCTATTTTTTGCAGTTTATTTTGCCATTTTAAAATCAGAAAACCCTATGAATATATTAGGTTGACTTAAATAATATATCAGTTCTTCTCTTGTCTTTTTTGTAAGAATATATATAATAAATAAATAATAAATGTATCAGCCCAAGTTTGATAGGAAAAGATATATACCATAATGAAAAGATAAGAGCAATATTATTAATAGAACAGGAAATGCTCAATGCCCAATAGTCATTCCTTCTAAATAACAACAACAACAAATTGAGTCACATTAATGTATTCAACAAAGCCTTGGTGACATATCAGATGCCATCTGTCATTACATGCTTATTATGTTGTTGGAATAGAATTATAAGGTTTTGCTGACAATTGCTATAGAACATAGTATGTCACATTCTTCTCTTTTTGTTTTGGGGGGTAGGCTGTATTTCATTTCCACTTAGTCTACAGACACCCTAAAGAAAAAATATATGTATATGAATCATACTAAAATTGAACTAAGAAATCACATTCTATGACTCCTTAGATATATAACTAGAAATAGAAACATTCCCCTCTTTGGTCCCTTGTTCCTTTCACTATCTTCTTTTTGATGGATATAATTTTATTTATATAAATTTAGGAAAATATATTTTTAATTCAAAATGTCCTTTGTTTCCAAGCAATAAATCCTTTTGGAATGGAAATTTACAGAAAGAATTATTTACAGGAATCAAGTATAATTACATATAATTCCTGCTGCAGCTGCTTGTAATTGTAGTTTTCCCCAAGACCTTTCCCTACTTATAATCACCCGAGAATTGCTTCTTTCTAAATGGTTAATCGGAATAATAATTTTTCTATAACTAGATGCAATGGTATTAAACGATTAGTGAGACACTTTCTTCCCTATAATCAGATGGAAAAAATTTTGATTTGACAGAAAAAGTTTGATGAACACATACTATGTGTAGAAAACTGGCCAAGGTGATGCAAGTTAAGATGCAAGATATTAGGAAATGATACTCTCTATCTGAGAAAAATTTTTAAGTCTTGCCTGAAGATCAAAAGCACAATCATACATAAAAGAGTGTAAAAATACTTGTAATAGATAACATTGAAGAAGAACAAAATATAGAATGTTCTTTTTTCCTATGTACAAGACCCATTCCTTCATAAAAAGGTAAAAGTTTAAAATGTCTTAAAATAAGCTTGCTTAAGAGACTAATGTAATGCTAGCTCATTGCTGTGTATACTTATGTTGTTGGAGTTCCAAAGACCATGTAATCCCGTGAAAATATATGAAGTTTGGAATTAATCAGAATGAAATTCACATCTAGTACTGACAATTTGTGATTAAACGAACTACTTATTTGAGGCAAATTATTTACACTTTCTCAGGTGTCCTCTAGTTAAAAAAGATAACTATCTATCTCTTAATTATTAGAAAGATTAATTCAGACACTGTAAATGAAAGCCCAACTTATAGCACATCCAGGAATAATAGGCTGTTGCAATGGCAGAATCCTAGAAGAGGCACTGTGGATAGCGCTTTGTTGTCTTTTAAGCACTAGACTCTTTTATTATAGTAATAACCATAGGATTAATATTCTCTATTTATATGCAATACCTAGAGGTGCCTTTCATTCAGGAATTCATGAAGAAAACAAAAGTATTTCCTGTGAGCGACTGAATGCATATTATACACTAAAATATATGTACATTCTAACACATACACAGACACATACATATTTGCTTCTATATAACAAACATAAAGGATTATTCAAAGACGTTTAGTTCCTCCATCTCTAGAAAAATAATGATACTCTTTAGAACCTGTTCAGTCTAGGCGGTCTTCTGTGTGTCTGTTAGAGAATTCTTAAAGTTTCTGAATATACTCGAAGTACGGACTCTCTGAGTAGAGTCTCTCAAAACCGTACGCCTCTTGATGTTCATGTCCTATGTAATTCCCATCTTTTTGTTTATGGCTTTGCCCTATGACTCATTTTGAACAACAGAGTCCAATGAAGTGACTCCATAAGACTTCCAAGAATAGGTCATTTAAAAAGCCTCATAGTTTCCTCCAGGGTCTCAAGAAAACCTTGCTCTTTGAGTGGCTGGACAACTACTTAAGGGACCCAACTACCTTGGGACAAATACAGATACCCCAGATGTGGCCTTGATTGTCAAAGAGAGATTTCCATACCTTTTATGTGACTGGATCAGTTCAGTTCAGTCGCTCAGTCGTGTCCGACCCTTTGCGACCCCGTGAATCGCATCACGCCAGGCCTCCCTGTTCATCACCATCTCTCGTAGTTCACTCAGACTCACATCCATTGAGTCAGTGATGTGACTGGATAGGTTTATGAAAATTCTGGCTTTCCCAGCAATTGCTAGAAGGTTCTGACATTCCCTGGTGGCTCAGACGGTAAAGCATCTGTCTACAATGCAGGAGACCTGGGTTCAATCCCTGGGTTGGAAAGATCCCCTGGAGAAGGAAATGGCAATCCACTCCAGGACTATTGCCTGGAAAATCCCATGGACAGAGGAGCCTGGTAGGCTACAGCCCATGGGGTCGCAAAGAGTCGGACACAACTGAGCGACTTCACTTTTCTGACATCCATATCTCATGGGCAGCAAAGTTTTTTTCTCATGACCCTTATGTTGATGAATGAGAGACAGGAAACTGTAAGAACAGGAGATAAACTGCTTGCTCTTCTTTCCTCTTGATGGGATATTCCAAGATACTCCAGTTTCACATGGTCTCCAGGAATATATCCCAAGAAACTCAGAAACTAGCTGTGTTTATGAAGAATGGATGGCTCACTCAGCAATAAACCTTGTGTCCCTCCGCTTGCCTACTCCTGTTTTCTCACTTCTCTTTTTTACTCACTGTTATCTGTCTGATTGTCCCTTCCAATAAAACAGTAATAGGAAAGATTTTGGAGCTTCCCCAGTGGCTCAAGAGGCAAAGAATCCACCTGCAGTGCAGGAGAGGTAAGAGACACTGGTTCAATCCCTGGATTGGGAAGATTCCCTGGAGGAGGAAATGGCAACTCACACCAGTATTCTTGCCTGGAAAATCCCATGAACAGAGGAACCTGACAGGCTATAGTCCATGGGGTTGTAAAGAGTCAGACACCACTGAGCATTCAAGCAAAATAAATAAAAAAAAAAAAAAAATAGGGCAAGCTTTGGCCACAGCCTCCATTTTCTAGAGAACCTAGATATGATCATCAGAAAAGGGACATTATAAAATACTTAAACTGACCTGTGCAAGGATAGATTAGAGTACAATAGACTGAAATCTTAGACTTTAGTGACTTTAAAATTTTATTTTGAAAGTTTTACATTTCCCTAAATATTTTGGAAGTCTAACATTTTCTAAGCTTAAATGTTTTAGCTTGGCTTTTTAGTAGCCACCAGGTCCCTGTTCTGCCATGTGAATAAAATTGCGGTCCACTCTGGGTTCAGTTTGAGATACAAGAGGAAAAATACTTTTTGTTATAAGTATGCTCAGTTTCAACCCTGCTTTTATATTTAGCACGAATTCAAATTTAAATGTGAGTAGTATTAAAGCCATCTAAAAAAGTGTGGACATACATGTATGTGTTAATATAACTGATTCACTTTGCTATACAACAGAAACAAACACAACATTGTAAATCAACCAGACTCTAATAAAAATTAATAAAAAATAAAGTTCTCATTTGAAAATGACTGTCAGCACTATAATGAGCTCTCATGACTTATATTAAAAGGAATGTGATATTGCATAAGAGAGATCATTTTCTTCTGTAAATGTAAACATTTTATGAGGCAGGAAAAGTGCCACTTGGGTCTATACCTCAGCATATCCAAGACCAGGGCTGAAAGTCAGGAGAATTAGCTGCTGGCGCTTAGGGTTTAGAAAGTGCTGAAGGGACGAAAGGCGGACGTGTTGGCTCCAGGTTAGCTCTTATGATCAACTATTCTTTTTATCTTTCCCTAAGACCACCTCTCTCGTTTGCTGCAGAGGATAGGAGGGCTAAAGGGAGGGGGCCAAGAAGGAGTTAGAATGTTTGATTTCAAATAGGAAATGGAATTCCTCAGATGATGGCCCTGTAGCAATGAGAAAAAGCATATTAGCTTAAGTAGACTGGGGAGGGAGGTGGAGGATAGGGTCACCAGAATTATTCCCATAATTTAAAGCATTAAAAGTAAATCAAGACAATGGCCTGTTCCGTGTTTAGACCTGTACGATTTCTGGCCCCCTTTCCACACATTTTTCTTTTGTTTATCTCCTGAGAGATGCCCACATGTGTACAATACAAAGAACTGAGTCATAAAAGCAGCGGCCTGTTAGCCTCCCTGAGGACCAATTAATGATGCTCCAAGTCTTATGGGCAGGCAGATAAAAAGGATAGAGAGAGTGAAGGGAAAGAGGATGAATACTCAACTAGAGTAGGGCAGGATTTCTTTTTTCAGATGTTGGAAGGGACTTCTTTAGCTATTCTTATCTAACTTCTTTGGCGTTTGTGGGTGTTTTTTTCTCTCCTATTTTTTTTTCCCTCTCTCCACCGCTTCTGTAGTCCCCCTACTTGTAATATGAACAGAGAGAAAAGTCGTACTTCAAAATATCAATTAGACTTTCATCCGAACTGATGACTGCATGAGCCTAGCTGGAGAAAAAAATTTAAAAAAGCCATTTAGAATGTTTCTGCTCCTCCTTTCATATATTGGCAGTTTTATTGATAGGTGCTTGAGTTTGTATTACCATTTGTATCTCCAAGCTGGATATTACTGTGAATTGCAAGGAGCTTTGTAGTTCAACCTTTAACTCCAATCTCACCCCCTACGAGTCCACAGGCCTTTGAACAGCCACAGAGTGGCACTTTGAAATCAGGAGTTGAAAGTGTTTGACATGGAAAGGGGAGCTTGAAAGTCTTGCTCTTTGAACCTTTTCTTTTCAAAGTCCCACAGAAAGTACAGGCGGGACAATAATAGGCAGTCTAGGGGGCTCTCTGAAGAGGGGCTCTGTGGTAATGAGGTTTTAAGTGTTTTCCTGGCTCCATCCCATTCTGTTTCCTCTGCATGAGGAAATTAAAGCTGTCTTAAGGATAACACAGTCACCTTTGGGTGGCAGTAGTTGGATTTCTTAAGAAAAAAAAAAAGTTAATTCATTGTTCAATGACATTGTGAGAAGCATCCAGCCAGCCAGTGAAGACTAGAAAGTAGACATCACAATTCTCTCTGGCCTAGGGAAGTTGGAAGAATGTAGCATGATGTTTCAAAACTTTCCATTGACCAGGAAGAGGCTGTAAAAGGGAAGAGCAAATCTGACTCCATATTGCATTTTCTTTTCACTCTAACTTTTGTATTCCATTGCTTTTACTACTAGCTAAAAATATTCCTCTAGTTTGAAATATAAAGGATAACCCAATCTCAAGTCACTGACTTTTAAAGGTATAAGACTTTTCCATTCATGTAGTGAAAAAGTTGCAGAAAGAGAATAACTTTTGTCTTGTTGAAGCCTCATAGGAATATCTTGACCCGACCCACCTGGGCAGCTGCAGCAATGAAGGATTCTGACACCAAGAAATTTGATACAACTAGCTACACCCCTCCCCTTTTAGTGTAAAAGTAGCCTGAATTCTAACTCTGGTAAAATGGTGTTTAGGGACATTAGTCCACCGTCTTCTCAGTCTGCTGGCTTTTCTAACAAAGTTATCATTCCTTGCTCCAGCAACTCATCTCCAATTTATTGGCCTGTCCTGATTTGGTAACAGGGTGATTTCTGAAGCTAATCTACTGAAGGGAAGATGTGCTGCTTACCTTTACTTGAACAGGGATTTGGTCATTACTGTGGAGTGACCACACTTTACTGCTTGGCTGAGAACTGGATTAAATTCCAAACCCATCATTGGTTTTAAAACCAAATTCAGATCTTTGATGAGTACGGTGAGGTAAGATCGTGCCTTAAACTTTGGGACAATTTAACTCAATGTCAACAGAATGAAAAGGTGAAGTTGCAAGGAAAACAGCTCTACATGTGTTTTCTGTCTTATTGGACATCCTTTGAGGATGAAGATGCTTCCATCACAGCAGTCTTTAAAATATACATCTTATCTTTCATGAAGTCCTCCTTTCCACCAGTGTACACTCCCTTTGTACCAAATCCATTATGGTGATGGAATGCAGAAAGCAAAACAGATTGCAAAGCAAAGCAATGAATGACATTGAATTTGATGTATTAAAAATAACAATTTATCAATACATTTGGTCTGGTGGCTAAGATAATCAACAGATAACCATATCAGATGGAAATTTAATCAGTGTTAAATTTGAAAAAGGAAAAAGCAACAAGAATATTTATTAAGCACCTCATATGTGACTGACACAGTATGTTCCAATGTGCTTTACAGATGTTTTCCTATTAGCCTTCTTTATAGCCTAGAGATAGGTATGGTTATCCCTAGTTTATGGATGACCTTGAGAGTTATAGACAATAAGTAGCTAAAACATGATCACAATGCTAAAAAGTAGTAAAATCAAAAATTTACATCCAATCATTGTGATTTCAAAATTCATGATTTTTGAATTGTATGGCAAATGGGTGGGTGTGTGCTCAGCCACTTCAGCCATGTGCAACTCTTTGCAACCCCATGAACTGTAGCCTGCCAGGCTCCTCTGTCCATGGCATTTCCCCAGCAAGAATGCTGCAGTGGGTTGCCACGACCTCTTCCAGGGGATCTTTCTGACCCAGGGATCAGACTTGTGCCTCCTGCATCTCCTGCATTACAGGCAGATTTTTTACCTCTGAGCCACTGAGGAAGCCCTATGGCAAATGAGTATCAGAAATTAATTCATAACAAAGATATATTTTGAATAAATTATCTACATCATTTATTATAACAATGACTATTAATCCCATTTTGGTATCAGCAAATTGCCTTCTTAAATAAGGAGAAGTTAAACACATTTAACATAGTTTTAAAGATTTGGGGGATTAAGAGTATATACCAAGTCCTAAAGTGAAAACTCTTTCCAAACATTCTCATTAACCAACAATAATACATAATGCAGTTGTTGAAAATGATTGAAATGCACAGAGTCTGGAAATAGCTACCTGAATCCTTTACATAAATACCTTTTAATTATCTCTATGATTACTATGAATCTAAAAGCAAGTTTTCATTAGAGCATGACATTTTGTTGTGTTCCAACACCAAAGTAATTTATGCTATTTTTGTGGCCATTCCTGAAGGATGAAAAAAAAAAAAAAAAAACCTGGACTAAAATATAAGAACTCTCTGGGTTGCTATGGTTTATTAATTGAATAAAGAGTACTTTTTTCCTGTGCTTTGAAATCCAAAAAACATATATTTATTTTCTATCATGAAATGGTGTTTTCTTTGCATAGCTAATGTTCACTATACTGTGACTACATAAGAGAGAGTTAAAAATAATGATCATTACTCCAATAAGCATAGACCCTTGTGAAATCCCTTCTGGCAGTAGATTGTTTTATTCCCTCCACGGTTTCTTGAATAACTAATTTGTGGCTCAGTGTTTATGTTCTGACCTATTTGAAATACAAGCAGTTTGTTATAATAAAAAAAAATTAGTTTGAGCACAAATATTTACAAACATATATACATTAGCAAGGGTCTTGGACACCAGACTGCTTGGACACTGGGTCCTGGTTCAGATATTTCTTAACTATGCAACTTTGGGCAAGTTACTTAAACTCTCTGTGTCTCTCTTTATTCAATTGCAAAATGGTGATAGTATAGCAAATTCACAGAGAAGTTGTGAAAATAAATGAGAAAACAAAAATAGTGCCAATGAAAGCTAGCTGCTATTGTTATTAAAGGTATCATGTCTTTATTTGTTCTAGTGACCTAGTAACCATAGATACCAAAAATTTAAATATAGCTGTAAATAATATGAGTCATACATCTCATTTTTTTAAATCTGGGAAACACTGAATAATCATAATTATGCTATTTTTAATCCATTATTATCATTATAATTGTTACTACTGGTAAACTAAGTAACTAAGACAGAAAGCATAGATAGTCAACCCAAGGGCAATTATAAAAGTTTAATTATTATTAGAACAATTTTTTCTAACTGAATTTTATTTTACTACAATGCTGATGAAAAGAAAAACAAGCAAATAATAATTGGGCCAATTCTAGGATGGGTGATGGGTATGCACCATCTCAAGAAGACTGTTGATTAGGATTCTGTTTTGCAATATAACTAAAATGTGTGTGTGGGTATTTATTCAATATAATAGAGTCTACTTTAGAAATATACAGACTATTTACACACAAAAAAACAAATCGCATTTTTTTCTTCCAAAATCATGAGATTGCATAAAAATGTGTTAAAGCAGAGGTGCAAGTTTGGAAAACAGAGGAAAGAAAACTGTAAGTAGTCTATGTGGGTGAATACATCAAAATAGCTGCTAGGGCAATGTTTTAAAAAATTAACTAAAAATCAGTATGTTTCTTTTTATAACAAAGTTATTTCAGTTTATTTGAAGTCTTAGAACACTAATGCTAATACATTATTTTCTTCATTTGCCATTAACTCATAACAATTATATGTGCGGACACTGGCAATTCTTTACATATCATTCCGTTATCTGAATTCTAGACACAAAACACTGTAAACAGTCAGTACTCAATGAAAATTTCTTCCTAGGATCTTGTAATTTTTACACAACATAAAATTGCTTATTTTATAGGATAGTCAGTTCTGATAGAAGTTGGAAAGTTTATGAAATTTAAAAATATTTTATTTAATTTGAAAATGCAACATATTCCTCATGTTTTTACCATTTTCCTATCACTGAAGGGTTTCATGCTTTGCTTTAATTGAAAAACTAATTATATAACTTAGTATATGTTGCACATATAAAATAGATACAGATAAAATGTTAACATAGGTATTGATATGCAAAGTTGTTGTCATACTAGCACTTTTCGTTCTAGAATATTTCTTTTCCTGATAGCCTTAGTAAACTACTTAATTGATGACTATGCTTCTTCCTGATGACTCAATAACATTGTAGTTTCAAAATAAACATTTTTTTTAACAAAACAATCAGCCATCTTCATAACAGAAACTAAAAGGCATAATTCTTATAATCCAAAAGGATTAAATGCTATTTAGAAAACGGCACACAAAATTCACATCATATGCAAATTTCCCTCCTCCATATTTGCTTGTTTGTCAAACCACATAGTAAGAAAAATCTAAGTAATTATGGATTAATTGCATTCCACGTGCCAGACTGAATCTTTTCAGCATGAGCTGGGAAGTCTGAGTGTGACTTTCACAGGATCTCAATTTTTACATAGATAAGATGAGGCTTCCTAAAATTATGGTTAAGAAAAATCTTTTAAAATTTATGAAATGGGCAGTTACAGGTATTCAACATGATTCCCAGATTTTCAAAATGGTAACCTTCTGACCAACTTTTTAAAATGACCACGTATGACCCATAAAGCTTGATAATAATAAAAATTCCCTGACCCAGCCCTGGAGTTTCTGACTCTTTCAGTCTTCAGTTCAGTTCAGTCATTCAGTCATGTCCAACTCTATGCGACCTCATGGACTGCAGCATGCCAGGCCTCCCTGTCCATCACCAACTCCCAAAGTTTACTCAAACTCATGTCCATTGAGTCGGTGATGCCATCCAACTCATTGAGCATGGTGATGCCATTGTCCCCTTCTCCTCCCGCCTTCAATCTTTCCCAGCATCAGGGTCTTTTCCAATGAGTCAATTCTTCACATCAGGTGGCCAAAGTATTGGAGTTTCAGCTTCAGCATCATCCTTCTAATGAATATTTAGGACTGATTTCCTTTAGGATGGACTGGTCGGATTTCCTTGCTGTCCAATGGACTCTCAAGAGTCTTCTCCAAAACCACAGTTCTTGGATATAAACAAAAAATCTGCAGAGCCAACCTTCTTACAATTTGAATGTGTTGCTAGATTTATGAAGCACAAGTCTCAAGACTTTTTCTTCTTAAATATTACTATTATGTCTATATTATAAATTACTTTTAAATGAAAAATATTAAAGAATTTGAGTTTTCATTGAGAATAACCTATCTTTCAACCTTCCTGCTTTACTTACTGTTGATTAGACTGGAAAATAAACTGAAAACAATGGCAAATCAAATTGAGTAACTCTTCCTCCAAAGAATCTTTAGCATAAATTGAAATAACATTATTAGGTGGATGGAGCTGAAAGATCCCTCAGAACTCTTGGGTTTCCTAAATGAGTTGAGATGGATGAGCTCTGGAATGAATATATTAAGTACATTGAGAGATTTAGCCATTAATATATTTTCTTTTCATTCCTTTGTTGTTGTTGTTGTTGCTGTAATATGGCTTAGCACTTCACAATAGCCATTATTATTACCATGCTCAGCAGCAATTGCAAGGGATCATAATTTGAAAGATTAATGGCAAGGCTCTGAAGATAGACTTCTTAGCTTCAAATCTTGGCTCTACTACGAAATTGCTCAGTGACTTTGGGTAAGTTGAATAATTGATTTCTAGTTTGAAAATATCAGTATAAAATCATTATTTACCTCATAGAATCCCGGCAAAGATCACCTGAAATAATACACATGAAGTTCATATTTTATTGCTTGGCATGAAAAATTTTAATATATATTATCTCTCTGATTATTATTATCATATTTATGAATCGAGTCACATTAAAAGAAACCTCAAAACAAAACTGAAGTACATTCTGTGACACTGCTGAATAACTAATACATACATTCTTTCACTGAAAAAGTATTGCCTACAGAAAAGTCTGTCTTCTCTGCTGTCCCAAGAGTATACTACATTAGCATTTCATTATAATTGTTAACAATAGTTTTGTATATTTTTTTCTCATTTAGACTTTGTTATTAAAAGTATGCATATTACTAAAAGAATCACTTGTAACAAACAACAGCAGTCCTATCCCCCTTTAGCTGGCTAATATCACCATTTCTAGACAGAATAATCTTCAGCTGCAAGAGGTCCACATATAGCATGACACTGCTGGGCAATAAAAAGCATTGTGCAAGGTGGCATTATTCAAAATCATCTTTATAAACATTGGGAAGATTATAATTCTGTGGCCCTTAAAACTGTCTGTCAAAACACTGAAAACTTTTAGTGTCAGTTATAACTATATAGGAAAAATGAAAAAAAAAA
>SJYT01031914.1:64522-79371 GCA_006410635.1 Cephalophus harveyi | reverse complement strand
GAGTGAACTCCGAGAGATGGTGATGAACAGGGAGGCCAGGCGTGCTGCGATTCATGGAGTCGCAAAGAGTCGGACACGACTGAGCGACTGAACTGAACTGAAAAGTTCACTTGCAGCCTTATAACTCTCTGTTTACTTGTGCACTTTCATCTTGTGCACCATTTACCTGTTTGATTATTCATTCTTGTAAAATGTCACATGGATTTGTCATTGGAAGACAAGGAAGTAAAGCATCTCCACTCTTCTGTGTGTTTAACAGGTCTGCAGTAACCAACCACCAACAGAGTTTGAAAGTTGTGATACAATCAGTCACAGATCACGATGGGCAGCTAATATTTACATTATTGTTTGCATACTAAAGAGCAAGCAGTGGAGTTTTTACATTATGCTATTATTCACAATTATTAATAGTATGTATGATAACAAATTTGAATTGGGTCTTAGGGAAGTGGTGTCATTAAACGTGCTTACTGAACTTTGTGTGTTAGAAAACTGCAAAATGAGGACACATATTAATATTTTGACTAGATCTTTTGGAACTTACTTCCATGCATCTAAATAGCATGGTTATATTTGCACTTTTTTGTTTTATTTTTAACCATTTTCTTTTGACTTTCCACTATGGAAGAGGATATACAATGTTCTATTACCACCATTTCATTGTTGCTCGTACTCACGCCCATGCAAGCATGTGTGCACATACAAACACACACATATTCTGTCCCCATATATATACATATTTATATCATAATTTGGGTTTTGCCAGTTAAATTAGGCTAGATTATCCTGCAATAACAAACAATCCTGGTATCTCCATGGCTTAAGATAAAAGGCTTCATTTTTGTGTTGTTATTCTAGCTCATACAAACACACACATATTCTGTCCCCATATATATACATATTTATATCATAATTTGGGTTTTGCCAGTTAAATTAGGCTAGATTATCCTGCAATAACAAACAATCCTGGTATCTCCATGGCTTAAGATAAAAGGCTTCATTTTTGTGTTGTTGTTCTAGCAAAACCCAAAGCTGATCCAGAACACTCTCCAAGACCATTGTCATGAAGGTGATAACTCAACAATTAAGACTGAAGTAGGCGCCATAATTTAATAGCTGACTCCTTTGGAAAGCATGTCTTCTTCAGCCAATTCAGCCAGGAAACAGAGTGCTAAAGGGACCCACACAGGCAATTAAAGTCTTCAGATCAGAAGGGACATAGGTAATCTGTTTCCACAGCCTACTAGCTAGAAGTTATGAGGCTTTGCCTAACTTCAAGGAGCTAGGAAAATGTAATTCCCCTTTATTTCAGAGAAAGAGGAAAATTGGTTACAGCTGAGCAATGGAAGCTTCTTACTAGTTAGGCAGTAATCAGCATTCATATTATTTGAACCCTATGAACATTATTCTTACAGAGAAAAATACTATCTATAAAACATCTTCTCTCCTGAAGAGTTTTCTAACTCAGAAAACTCAGTTTCCTCACTCAGAAAACTCAGAGTTTCCCACTTCAGAATTGAAAATTGTCTTTACCCCCTTATTTTCTTAGGCATTTTTATTAATTCAATGCTTCACACCTTTTATTTGTCTAAATCTCAATACAGTAATAGTCAGCAGCTCTTCTTGAAACATAATCCCATTTAGGAAATCTCTCTCAGATGTGTCTCAGCTGCTCTTATATGTACTGATCTTACTTTACAACTATTGCACAATTCCGCATTATGGAATCTCCCTGCTTCATCTTCCATGTGCGTGTGTGTTTGTTAGTCGATCTGAATCTTTGTTTGTTAGTGTCTGAATCTTTGAGAGCCCATGGGCTGCAGCTCCCCAGGTTCCTCTGTCCACGGAATTTTCCAGGCAATAATACTGGAGTGGGTTTCCATGCCCTTCTCCGCGGGACTTTTCCGACCCAGGGACTGAACCCAGGTCTCCCACATTGCAGGCAGATTCTTTACCATCTGAATCACCAGGGAAGCCTTCATTCTCCACACCATTATTTTAATTTTCTCTTGAGTTGTGTCTCTGTTTTCTGTACCCTTTTTTTTTTTTCTTCGATTATATTATCTCACTTAGGTTGGTAGGCTGTTTTTTTGTTTTGTTTATGGTTTCCTTTGCTGTGCAAAGGTGAATTTGATTAAGTCCCATTTGTTTATTTTTACTTTTATTTCTACTGCATTGAGAGACTGACTAAGGAAATATTGGTACAATTTTTGTCAGAGAGTGCTTTGCCTATGTTCTCTTCTAGGAGTTTTATGGTGTCATGCCTTACATTTAAGTCTTTAAGCCATTTTGAGTTTATTTTTGTGTATGGTGTGGTGGTGTGTCTAAGTTCATTGATTTATGTGTGGCTGTCCAACATTTCCGGCACTACTTGCTGAAGAGACTGTCTTTTCTCCATTGTATATTCCTGACTCCTTTGTCAAAGATTAATTGTTTACAAGTGAGTGAGTTTATGTTTTGATATGAATTTTTTGTGTGTTTGGACCATCTTTTCTTTTCTCCCACTCTTCTGAAATTCTGCAATAATATTTTCCTTGGAGTTGGCCAATTTTCAACAATTGTTCTGTGCCTCTAGTAGGCCCTGTAATTTAGAAACTTGAGTTTTTGATTCTACTGAAATTTTTTAAAGTTTCATTCATTTCTTCCCCTCCAGTATATTATTTCTTTCTCCAGAACTGCAATTATGAAATATTGGATGCTTTTAATAGTTCTCTAATTTTTCCTCTAGTTTAACTATAAATTATAGAATATTTACTCAGAATCTTCTAACAAATTTCCCATTGTGTTTTTCATATCCGCTACTGTTTTTAATTTTTAAGAATCCTTATCTGCTAATATTCATTTTAAATACGTATAATATTAATTTTGAGTTATCTGATGATATGTTATTTTTAAGAATTGTATTATTGTGTAGTAACTGTTCCCTAAATGCTAATTCATTCTGATTCTTAGAGACCTTCTTGGGTGTTTTGTGACCCTTCATAAGAAGAGGAATGGAAACTCTGAGAAATGGGATGTTTCTGATTGTGAACTTTTTTTTTGAGACCCAGCTTCACATTTTTTTGGTGGAAACCTTCAATATTAATCAGTTCAGTTCAGTTCAGTCGCTCGGTTCTGTCCAACTCTTTGCAACCCTATGGACTACAGCACAACAGGCCTCCCTGTCCATCACCAACTCCTGGAGTTTACTCAAACTCATGCCCATTGAGTCAGTGATGCCATCCAACCATTTCTCATCCTCTGTCATTCCCTTCTCCTCTCGCCTTCAATCTTCTCCAATATCAGGATCTTTTCAAATGAGTCAGTTCTTTGCATCAGGTGGCCAAAGTATTGGACTTTCAGCCTGAACATCAGTTCTTCCAATGAATATGCAGGACTGATTTCCCTTAGAATGGACTGGTTGAATCTCCTTGCAGTCCAAGGGACTCTCAAAAGTCTTTTCCAATGCCACAGTTCAACAGCATCGATTCTTCGGTGCTCAGCTTTCTTTATAGTCCAACTCTCACATCCATTCATGACTACTAGAAAAACCATAGCCTTGACTAGATGGACCTTTGTTGGCAAAGTAATGTCTCTCTCTCTCTTTTTTTTTAATATGCTGTCTAGGTTACTCATAACTTTTCTTCCAAGGAGTAAGTGTCTTTTAATTTCATGGCTGCAGTCACCATCTGCAGTGATTTTGGAGCCCCCCAAAATAAAGTCTCTCACTGTTTCCACTGTTTCCCCATCTATTTGCCATAAAGTGATGGGACCAGATGCCATGATCTTAGTTTTCTGAATGTTGAGTTTCTGCCATAAGGGTGGTATCATCTGCATACCTGAGATTATTGATATTTCTTCCTGCAATCTTGATTCTAGCTTGTGCTTCATCCAGTCCAATGTTTCTCATGATGTACTCTGCATATAAGTTAAATAAACAGGGTGACAATATACAGCCTTGACATACTCCTTTTGCTGTTTGGAGCCAGTCTGTTGTTCCACGTCCAGTTCTAACTGTTGCTTCCTGACCTGCAGGTCAGGTGGTCTGGTATTTCTACCTCTTTGAGAATTTTCCACAATTCGTGATGATCCACACAGTCAAAGGCTATGGCATAGTCAGTAAGGCAGAAATAGATGTTTTTCTGAAACTCTTTTGCTTTTTCAATAATCCAACAGATGTTGGCAATTTGATCTCTGGTTCTTCTGCCATTTCTAAAACCATCTTGAAAATCTGGAAGTTCACGGTTCACGTACTGTTGAAGCTTGGCTTGGAGAATTTTCAGCATTACTTTACTAGCGTGTGAGATGAGTGCAATTGTGTGGTAGTTTGAGCATTCTTTGGCATTGCCTTTCTTTGGGATTGGAACAAAAGCTGACTTTTTCCAGTCCCATGGCCACTGCTCAGTATTAAAACCTTTAGCCTTTTCCTTGTAGCTGGATGTATTCAACAAGGGGAAACCCTCAAATGTCCTGGCTGGAGGATAAAAAATATGGTGGCCAGCTTTGAAGGAACCAAATGGATAAGAATAAGGTCTCCAAACTTAGTATGTAAATGTTAATCATTTGATTTCTGTTTGGGACTCTTGCCTTTGTGGCTCCTGTGTTCCACTGATGATCTGTTGTTCCATGTCCAGTTCTAACTGTTGCTTCCTGACCTGCAGGTCAGGTGGTCTGGTATTTCTACCTCTTTGAGAATTTTCCACAATTCGTGATGATCCACACAGTCAAAGGCTATGGCATAGTCAGTAAGGCAGAAATAGATGTTTTTCTGAAACTCTTTTGCTTTTTCAATAATCCAACAGATGTTGGCAATTTGATCTCTGGTTCTTCTGCCATTTCTAAAACCATCTTGAAAATCTGGAAGTTCACGGTTCACGTACTGTTGAAGCTTGACTTGGAGAATTTTCAGCATTACTTTACTAGCGTGTGAGATGAGTGCAATTGTGTGGTAGTTTGAGCATTCTTTGGCATTGCCTTTCTTTGGGATTGGAACAAAAGCTGACTTTTTCCAGTCCCATGGCCACTGCTCAGTATTAAAACCTTTAGCCTTTTCCTTGTAGCTGGATGTATTCAACAAGGGGAAACCCTCAAATGTCCTGGCTGGAGGATAAAAAATATGGTGGCCAGCTTTGAAGGAACCAAATGGATAAGAATAAGGTCTCCAAACTTAGTATGTAAATGTTAATCATTTGATTTCTGTTTGGGACTCTTGCCTTTGTGGCTCCTGTGTTCCACTGATGATCCTTCTGTTTCACCCTGTTAAGTAATTGAGACTCTAATGTTCTAAGAGACAGAACTGACTAGAAAATCTAAGTTCAAAACAGATTTCAAGAAACTCTCTTCCCTTAGCTTGGCTCCAACTCTCTTTGAGGTGGTGTCTACCACTACCAGCACTTAAGCCTCTGCATTCTGTGGTTTATCAGGTCAGTGCTCAGTTTTCTGCTCTGCCAGCTTATCATTTAGCTCTCACAGGTCTCTCAACATTGTTACCATCCAACACTTGCTTTTCACAACCAAAATTTTATTTTTTCTCACATTCCTCACACTGTCCTTATTAGTTAATGTCTTTGAAAAGTTCTTTTACTGTTTTTTAATGGACTTTTAGTAGAAAGAAAAATATGTGTGTATTATTTCAATGTCTATTTTCAATTTTTCATCTGTACCTAGAAGCTTCTTTATAGTTTTTTAAATATAAATGAAAAATCAGCAATTCCCTAAGGTATTTTAATCCTCTTGATTGACAATCCTCTTGGAAATCCTTTTGGTGGATGTGTGAAAGAACCTTGAAATTTAACCTTCCACGCAGGTATAAGTGGCCCTCGACCACTTTTTGGAGAAGAATTTCCTTCTCTCACGTGGAGATCATTCACTTGGGCTGGATACATCAAAGAAATGTTGACTTTCCTCCTCATGATCTATCCCATCTATTCTTATTGACTGTAGACAAATAGTTCTTAGGAACGTAGACTTTGATCAGCAGCAGAATCATTATCTGGAAACATATTAGAAATAAGACCTTGGCCTACTGAATCAGAATCTCTGTAAGAGGCCTACCAACCTATTTTATCAAGTCCCCCAGGAGGTTTTGGTTCATGCTAAAGTCTGAGAAACACTGCTGTAAACAAATAACTTGGATCGGGTCTTATCGTAACACCAAAGTAAAATTATGGACCCAGGCTATAGAAAACAATGCTTATTCATCACAAGGACTGTAAAATGATTCAATAAATATTGGTTGCGAAATGGGGATGGGTCTTAAAAGTGTTAGAAGATGGACAGAATTTAAGGTTGGAGGAGAAATAGTTCATTGAAATCAGGCCACTCAGGATCTAATATCTGGCAAGAACACCTAGAGTGAGTCCTAATAAGCTAGCTAATTGAAACATAAGCATGACACTGAAGTGGGGATGTCATATTCCCTTGACAGAGTATTGAGGAAAAGGTCACTAGGGTATTACAACTGGGCATTGAAAACAGAATATGACTCTCTCTGATTCTATTCCCTAAGAGGGCTTACAAAGCCTTCTACTTATGCAAGTAAAATAACTGTCTTGTGAGATGAGCAGCAGCATCATTAAATAAGCTAATGAAAAAGTAATTGATTAATTAATTAAAAAGCTTCAGTGGTGTCTATCTTTTGCAAGCAAGTGATCATGGTAGGTCATCGCCTTGCATTTGGACTGTCTAGTGTCAAGGTAGATCATAGGATCCTAAGATAACAGAGGCCATATTGTGGCAATTATAGGTTTTCTTGGTGGCACTAGTGGTAAAGAACCTGTCTGCCAATGCAGGAGATGTTAGAAATATGTGTTCTATCCCTAGATTGGGAAGATCCCCTGGAGAAGGAAATGGCAATCCACTTCAGTATTCTTGCCTGGAGAATCCCATGGACAGAAGATCCTGGCGGGCTACAGTCCATGAGGTCACAAAGAGTTGGACATGACTGAAGTGACTTAGCATGCACACACACATGGTGGCAATTAAGAAGGGGAAGATAATTGCATTAACTTCCAAGCTTAAACGATAACCAGAGAACATTGTTCTGCAGACATTTATAGTGATGATGCTAACAACCAAGGTATCTACAGGGTCAAGAAACCTGGGCAGCCACATGTGGTATTACTTTCCTTATATAACCAAGATTAAGAGCTGTAAGATGAAGGTCAATGTCAGTTGCCACAATGTAAAATTGTGATAGTTTCTTCAGTTTCCAGATCTAAAGTAATTCTCAAATTCAGATCTCCATTGACTGAATAGGAGGGCAGATCCATTTGAGGAAGAATTCAACAAAACATTTGACCCTCCTTCTGTAGTTATGAATTCCTCGCTACCTGAAAAGCATCTCCTGATATACTCTTGCGCCCTTGGAGAGACTGACCACCCAAGACATAACTCACTGCTGAAATCATAGTTGCTCTTTATTCACTGTGTATTTTTATATTTACCAAGTTGGTGGAAGGACAGCAGCAATCCCTCTGGAGATGGAAATGGAACATTTTAGATCGGCCCTAATCAGGTCCAGAGTGGAGAACAGTGCCCCTCAGTTGTAACTATTGGTTCTTGGTAAGCAACTGAGGGAGGGGGAGAAATGTATGGTCCTGTCAGAACATGGGTCAGCTTGATATAGTGACACAAGTGGAAATTAGATTTCCGTTACAGTGATGTGTTCAAATCAACCCTTTAGGGAGCGTTTCAAACAGTATACTTGACTATCAAGTTTGAATGGAAGGACAATAACCTAAGGGAAGAATGTGCAGACTTTTGGACAGTGGCTAAAAGCTTGGCTGCTGGGCAAGAAAGATTGTAAAATAAGGATGAGGTTTTCTAGAAAAAAGACATAGATCTCTGGAAGGAGAATAGAACAGAATGAATTTTTATGAGTTATGTCAATGGCCATCAGAAAATTCACTTCAGAGATTATGTTCAATACCCTCTCACTCATCACCCTTTGCTTTTGTCTATTTTCTTTGTTCCCATGACTTTCTCTTTCATAGTTTTCTTCCTTATTTAGGTGGACTCCCTTTTCTAATGGCTTCCCAAAACAGTTGCATAAAAATTACACTTCTTTAGAACATTTACATCTTTGGTATATGCTTATGATTTATATTTAACTGGGTAGATAATTCTATGCTTGAAATTATTTTCCTTCAGAAATTTTAAGATATTACATCTTTATTTTTGAGTTGCAATGTTGCTGCTAAAAATCTAATATCAATTTTTTTTGCTCTTTTTCCACATTATTCCTTTTGTTTTTCCCTCCTTCCCGAAACAAGTGAGAGCAAGGTTACCAACAATGTTAGATGGCTGGCTCCTTTTCTCCACCCTGATTCTTAACAATGATAGTTTTTCAACTCTGGAAGTCAAATCATGACATCTCTTTGAACTCATACATATTATTTCCCTGGTGCCAGAAACTGATGTGTCATGGAAAGATGTCCTACAGCTATGCTTTTATAAGGCTGAAAAATAAAGCACACTGTGTTCCTCCTGCTGTCAAGCTTTCTCCTTGTAACTAAACCAGGCTGTCCCCCTTCATTCTGTTCTGACAAGTTTGCAAGTCAGGCCATCTATTTCCTTTCAGAGTGTTCTGTTGATAAAGTACTTGGTCATAGGAAAAGTCCTAGAGAGCTCATCAGTGCAAGATTTTCACTGATCCAGCTGTTTATACTATTTTTCATGGCAAGTCAGCAAGGCTTAAATGTGCAACCATTGTCAGAGTGCCCCTGTAGTGATAGATACAGGCAGTTGTTTTGTGGGCTGTTTTTAAAATGTATTCTATCAGATCTGCTCAGTGTTTTGACCTAAATGTTCTACTTGAATCCTAAGAAAAACTCAGGAATCCCCATTTTTTTCTTTTGCTACTTAGAAAATGATCATCATCACAACTAAATTCTATTCAGAGGAAGCCATTAGACACTTGTTACCAAGACACATCTTTAAGAAAGTCCCTTCCATTCAGTCTAAGAAGAGTTGAAAAAAACTACCATTGGCTAAAGATGCTATATTGTTTGCTTACACTCACCTCTGAACATCAGCCTGAAAGCTAATGATTCACCTGCCTTGGCAAAATTACTATTTATTTTAGACTGTGGGTCTCTGATCTGGAAATACTCAAATCTGAGAATGGTACCCTTTGAAGAAAAAGTTCTACAGTATAAGCATTTTTGTACATCTTGGGGCTTCCCAGGTAGCCCTATTGTTAAAGAACCCATCTGCCAATGCAGGACACATTAAGAGGTGAAGGTTTGATCCTGTCTCTTATACACATCTAGATGTGTATAAGAGACAGTTCAACACCACTGCAGTATTCTTGTTTTGTACTTGGTTTTATCCTATTTTAAACCTTATTTTCATCTTTCTTTGTGAGAATTTTCTCAACTTTGAAATAAAAATTCTTTATTTCATTGATTATTTTGACACATGATTAATATAATAGGCTCTTCTTTCTCAATTTTTCTCTTTAAATTACATTTTATAATACTTAATAAATTCATATATTTTGGAATTTTTATTTTGCTCATGAAATATTTATTTCCCTTAGATTTCTGTGTTTTGCTTATTTGTCTGTGAATCATCCTAGGTACCTATTTATATTTAAGGAAAAGCATTAAGCAGCACTAGAGTGGTGTAATGAATTTATTATGTTGTTATATATTGTTGGAAGATTCCAAAATTTTGGCACCTGTATCTTTTTTTACTTTAATAATATTCAGAAGAGAAGAATCCTTCTAGAATCCAAGATAAGCAAGAGCATTAAGGGCCTTACTTTAACTTATTTCCCTCCCCTTTTTACCCCAGAGTTCCCCTGTCTTTATTTGTAGAAATCTGCCTCATCCATCTGCTGAAGTGACCATTGTCCCCAAAGTCCAGGAGGACAATGGTCCTGCTTTGCATCAATATTAGTAGTAGTCACCTGAAACTGAATGTGAACTTGGGAATATGAAGGTTTAACTTTTCCTTATAAAGTCTTTCATCCAATCCACTTATTCATTTTTGTGAGGTATCTGATACTCCAGTCAGCATTATTTCAGACAACCAGAACAATGGTGTCCAATAGAAACATTAAAAGGAAGAAAAAGTAAGCAAGAAATATGTTCTTTGTGGAATTTGGCTTAGTGACATTTTTTTTTTTTCTATTTAGGAGCAATATAGAAAATTAGATAAGTATAAAATCTGCAGAGATACATAAGTAGATAGATATAGATAGATGTCATTGTTGTTTGGTTGCTAAGTCGTGTCTGACTCTTTTGTGACCCCATGGACTATAGCCCTCCAGGTTCCTCTGCCCATGAGCCTTCCCAGCCAAGAGTACTGGAGTGGGTTACCATTTCCTCTTCAAGGGATCTCTCTAACCCGGGATGGAACCTGTGTCTCTTGTGTCTTCTGCACTGACAGACAGATACTTTACCACTAGCGCCATCTAAGTACAATAACTCGTGACTAATGGTTGAGTGATTCTACAGTTAGGTTTCTATAGAGAAAATGCTATACAATCAGTAGCAAACAAAGAGAAGTTTAAATGTAGAGATATGGCAGCAAGAAAATAAAAACTTAAAAGCCAATTTAAAAAATACAGATAAAATTTTATGGAACATATGAAAAGAATGTGAGTATAAAATCAGCATTTGCTTTTCTTCTCACTGCATTTGGTTAGATAGACATTCTTGGCCATTAAAGATGTTTAGAAACATGCTGAAAAATACCTTTATTTTATTAGAAAACTATATTGGACCCATCTTTATTGCATACATATATTTTTCATTCATATTTCATTCAATTTGATCTTTTGGATTTAATAGATTTAAATACCTGCCTAGGGCAAATATAAAGAAAAAATTTTGTCCCCTATACATACATTTTAATAAATGAAAGCAGTAGGGTATAATAAAATTTCAGATTCTTTAAACAAATAAAATATTCATTATTAATATGGCTTTTTATTAGAAGAAATCTTCTTAGTTTTAAATGTTAGAAAACTGAAACTGAGATAAGTTCTATATGACAAAAAATCATACATCAATTACTAGAGCATCTGTTCTCCAACATATTGGTCTACATACCATGCACCTAAGGGTCTCTAAAATGTTATTTTTAAGCCCAATTATTGCTGTTCATTGGGTTTCCCTGGTGGCTCAATGGTAAAGAATCAGATTGCCAATGCAGGAGAGGCAGGTTCGATCCTTGGATCAGGAAGATACCCTGGAGGAAGGAATAGAAACCCACTCTAGTATTCTTGCCTGGGAAAGCCCATGGACAGAGGAGGCTGGCAGGCTACATACAGTTCATGGGGTCACAAAATTGTCAGGCACGACTTAGCAACTAAACAACAACAATATGACTTTCATTATGTAAACAAGTACATTTCCTAGGCATGCAATTATTTCTAAAGGATTCACACAAATTTCTCAGAATTTATTATTACTCATTCTTTTTCCTTCAACAGATGTTTCTTAAGCATTATGTATGTTTACACTATACTAGGAATATCATTAATAGGCAAAAAAGAAATGTCTATTGGATATTCTTCACCAAGAGTTGAATTTTTAAAATAAGAAACAAGAAGGTGTGCTGCTAAGAATCTTTCAAAATTTAATGCCTTTCTCCACCTTTTTGTTCTACATAAGAACATCCAGGAGCCCCAGCTTCCTCCACTCATGAGAAATTTATCACCATGCAGCCTAGTCAGAATAATGTAAATGCTATAATCAACATGTTCCATAAGGAATGCAGTAATCACTACAGGTTAAATAGAGAAAGTTTTAATATTCAGGATGTTTTTCCTAGCACTTTGAAAAGCTTCAGCACCAAGATAAGACTCTAGGTGACATAAAGCAACCACAGCAACATCCTGTGCACCCTGGGAGGAAACCTACAGCAGACCATCCCTTTGCAATCACAAGCACCACCTCGAATAACAATTGCTGTTGTTAGCTGTTTAGTCATGTCCCATTCTTAGCGCATGGACTGTAACCTGCAAGGTTCCTCTTTCCACAGGGATTCTCCAGGCAAGAATATTGGAGGGGGTTGCCATGCTCACCTTCAGGGGATTTTTCCCAGCCCAGGGATTGAACCCTCATCTCTTAAGTCTCCTGCTTTGGTAGGACAGTTGTTTACCACGAGTGCCACCTGGGAAGCCCAAAGTACCCTTTAATGAACTTTAATGTGTACTTTTTGGAGAAGGAAATGGCAACCCACTCCAGTATTCTTTCCTGGAGAATTCCATGGACAGAGGAGCCTTGTGGACTCCAGTTCATGGGGTCGCAAAGAGTTGGACATGACTGAGAGAATAATCAATGTGTATTTTTGCATTTATTTCAGGTCCTTAGAGCCAGCTCTTAACTTAGTGTATAGAGTATATATCCGTATCAGAAATAGAAACATTCTTGTTACATTTTCACTAAGATAACTAAGTAGAAATTGTTGCTGATGTTGTTTAGTCGTTAAGTGGTGTCTGACTCTTTGTAACCCCATGTACTCTTTGATGAGCCCAGCAGGCTCCTCTGTCCATGGGATTTCCCAGGCAAGAATACTGGAGTGGGTTGCCATTTCCTTCTCCAGGTGATTTTTCTGACCCAAGGGTTGAACTTGAGTCTCCTGCACTGGTAGGCAGATTCTATCCTACTGAATCATCAGGGAAGCTAAATAGAAATTAAGTAGATTAATAAATCTCTAACCCTACATCACATTCATTCTCACAATGCCCAGCAAAGAGTCATTTCTATAGCAATATCAAACTTTAATATAAATCCACCTATATTGAGGCCCTCTTCTAATTACTTGTAATAATTCATAAAATGCCACAACTCCAATAAATAGATGTCATTATTGTCTTCACTTTAAAATAGAGAATTTGAGTCACAGGTTAAATAGTTTGCCCAGGTTTACAACGGTGGTAAATAACTCTAAACCCTTGGTTTTTAAACTCTGAGTTTTGCTGTCTCTGAGTGTTCAATATAATTTTACATGGAGGATAAATTAACATAGAATGGAAAAGAATTTTATAAGTATTTCCTAATTTTTTTCAGTACCATTCTCAAACTAAACTTAAATCTGTTATATCTTTTAACCTCATTACAGTACCTTGAAGATTTCTGAGGACTAATTACTATTTATCAAGGAAAAAACATCAGTGCACATTGTATTCAATGAGAAACTATTGGATAATTTTCTAGATGTTTTTCACATGTTCAGAAAAGTTAAAGGCAAGCGTAATTATTGCACTGGGTTGTGTGGGAACGATGTATTTTTATTTCACTTATACTGCCCTAGATATGAGATTTCCATTCAGAGGACTCTAGCCAGATCATGAATTTAACCAAGGGTATAATGGTGNTAGATGTTTTTCACATGTTCAGAAAAGTTAAAGGCAAGCGTAATTATTGCACTGGGTTGTGTGGGAACGATGTATTTTTATTTCACTTATACTGCCCTAGATATGAGATTTCCATTCAGAGGACTCTAGCCAGATCATGAATTTAACCAAGGGTATAACGGTGGCTCATTTTTATAACAGAGGAGAAAACATAAGTCAATACAGCCAAAAAGACCAGCATTTAAAAATGAATGATGATAGCCAATGAATCAATTCTGCCTATTACCATGTTACAGTAATAAGAGGAAAAGGATATTCAAAGCTGAAGGGTAGTAAATATGGAGCAAATAAACTAAAATGGTATAACAAAGTGCACAATCAACCTATGGGATATACTACTACCGAATGTAATCTCATTGAATAATGTGGATGGATTCCTCAAACATTCAGGCAATTTTATGACCATCGACCACATTTGTCTTCATATAAGTTAAAAAGATGATAATCAAATCTCATGCTTCTGGAAGGAAAGTGATTGCCTATTAGACATTGTTTTGGATAATGCTTTTATTTGGTTTCTTCTGAATTATAGGCTGATATAGGGAGGATGTGAACTTTCTTTTTATTCTTTGTATTTCCTGTTTGTCCCACTTCAGGACATTTATCTCATATTGCTGTATTGCAGTTATTTGTGCACAAATCTAAGTCATTTAAATCTTTAAGCTAAGTCTTCAGTGGGAAGAACTACATTTATTCAACTGATGTTTTCCAAATAGCTAATAAAGCAAATAACATATGATAAGGAGTTAAAAAGTATATGCTACACATTTTTCTTTCTTAGAGAAAGAGCAACCTACTGAAAAAATTATACATATTTTAACATTCTTCTGAAATGTTACTTGGAAAAATAGAATATGTCCTCCATATATATTACTTCTAAGTAGCATGACTAATAACATAGTCAGCTTTAATTTTTCATTGATTTGCTTCTTCATTATTCCTTTCTGAGATATTGACTTGATATTATAATATTATACCCAATTTACAGAAGAGAAAACTGCACACGAGGAAGGTGGTCACTCCTTCTATCTAACTGGTGCAGGTAAAATCAGGAACCCAAGAAGTCAAACCTATTAATTTTTAACCCATGATCTTTCTGTATAAAAGTCTGTACCTCAGCAATTATTTAATCCCCAGAACTAAATACATGAAATCCAAGGGCAAATCATTACTTTCTTTGGTTAAACTTTCAGTAGTCTGTTTACTATTTTACAAGTACAAACTTTGCTTGAACCTTTAGACACAGCTTTTGGAGAGAAAGCTGTGAGAAGGCACCAATATGACGAATAACAATAGCTTGGTTGTGTAAGATTAAAAATGATTTAATTGTAGAAGGTAGGATGAGAAAATGCTTTAATGAAGCAGTTGAAAAGTTCTATTCTTTCATTTGTATGATAGTCTGCAAATGGGTACTACTCAATTGCTTCAGTCGTGTCCCACTCTTTGCGACCCCCTGGGCTGTAACCCACCAGGCTCCTCTGTCATGGGATTCTCCAAG
>SJYT01031914.1:39819-64128 GCA_006410635.1 Cephalophus harveyi | reverse complement strand
ATCATTCCTTCCAAAGAAATCCCAGGGCTGATCTCCTTCAGAATGGACTGGTTGGATCTCCTTGCAGTCCAAGGGACTCTCAAGAGTCTTCTCCAACACCACAGTTCAAAAGCATCAATTCTTCGGCGATCAGCCTTCTTCACAGTCCAACTTTCACATCCATACATGACCACAGGAAAAACCATAGCCTTGACTAGATGGACCTTAGTCGGCAAAGTATGTTTATGTACAAATATATAGTAACAATTTGCAAGATTTTTGAGAAAAACCTACACTTGTCTCTACAGACAATAGAAGCTTATGTTTTTAATGCTCTACAAGAGAAGTAAGGTTGTTAACAGCAGTGATTCTGTAACCACTCTGAAAAGGAAACTTAAATACCCTACCACCCAGATAATACATCACCTAGAACAATTTCTTGATATTTCAAACCTAAAATTAAAAGATGCTTCCTCCTTGGAAGAAAAGCTGTGACCATCCTAGACAGCATATTAAAAAGCAAAGCCATTCATTTGTTTTGCCAACAAAGGTCCATCTAGTCGAAGCTATGGTTTTTCCAGGAGTCATGTATGGATATGAAAGTGAAAGTCACTTCGTTGTGTCCCACTCTTTGCAACCCAGTGGACTGTAGGCCACCAGGTTCCTCCATCCATGGGATTCTTCAGGCAAGAATACTGGAGTGTGTTGCCATTTCCTTCTCCAGGGGATCTTCCTGACCCAGGGATCGAACCCAGGTCTCCTGCACTGCAGGCAGACGCTTTAACCTCTGAGCCACCAGGGAAGCCTGTATGGATGTGAGAGTTGGACTATAAAGAAAGCTGAGCACCGAAGAATTGATGCTTTTGAATTGTGATGTTGGAGAAAACTCTTGAGAGTCCCTTGGACTGCAAGATCAAATCAGTCCATCCTAAAGGAAATCAGCCCTGAATATTCACTGGAAGGGCTGATGCTGAAGCTGAAGTTCCAATGCATTGGCCACCTGATGTGAAGAACTGACTCATTGGAAAAGATCCTGATGCTGAGAAAGATTGAAGGCAAGAGAAAAAGGAGATGACAGAGGATGAGATGGTTGGATGGCATTACTGACCTGATGCACGTGAGTTTGAGTAAGCTCTGTGAGTTGGTGATGGACACAGAAGCCTGGCATGCTGCAGTCCACTGGGTTGCAGAGTCAGACACGACTGAGTGAATGAATTGAACAGAACTGAATATGACCAAAACTTCTGACATTTCATCCAACACCTCCTTTTACCTAATTCTCATGATTTTATTAAATAGCAATTCTATATTTTCATTTGCTCAGACTTTAAAACTAAGATTAACCTTCATTTTCTCATTCTCTCACACTCTAGAGAAATCCCCTCGCAAATCCTTACAGTTTCATTTTCAAAATCAGTCAGGAATCTAATCAAAGTTAGTCTGTGTTTGGAAAAACTGTCAGCCCAGAACAACCCCATCATCCAACACCTGAACCACTACATAATCTCCTAACTGGTCTCCCTGTCCTCCCACTTCTCCTATGTCTCATTTTAGCATCCAGAATTATCATTTTAGTTTTTGTTTTTGACCTCACTATGCAACATGAGAGATCTTAGTTCCCCCACTGGGGACTGAACCCATGCCACATGCAGTGGAAGCGTGGACTCTAAACACTGGGCCACCAGGAATTATCATTCCCAGAATTATCATTTTATAGTAAAAGAGACATTTCCCTTTCACATCTCGTATCAGTTATAATAAAATCCAAAACTATATTTTTCAAGACCTTGCATGATCTGATGCCTGATTACATTTTCAAATTTATTTCCTATCCCAGTTTCTTCTCTTTCTTGGACCCAGAACTGTTGCTCTTCCAACTATTCTGCAAAACCAGCTAGAAAGCTCACTTTTAATATTCTTGTCCTAGATATTCAAAAGGCTGCATATTTAATTTTCTTCTACGTGTCACCTCCTCAAAGTCTTCCATGATTACCCCTATGTAAAGAGGGAACCTCTCACAGTGGTTCCTTGATTATTACTGAGATTATATTTTATATTGATTTATTCTTTGTCTGAACTCCTCACCATAATATAATATTCTTGAGCATGGAAACTCAGCCCACTGTAATACCCTTAAATACTAAAAATAATAACTGTCACACAGTGGGTATTCTGTAAGTATTGGATGAACTAGTGGCTATTACATTTGTTTATATTTATGTAAAATATGTTGAAAGAATAAATACATTGCCTGTGAAACAGTTCACTCTGAATGCATGCACATACATACAGGTGCTCCTAATTTGCTAGATGTTTAATTAGATAAGTGGCAGTTTAATTGGGAGGAAAAAGCAATATAACAGGGTAATGATAAAATGAAGAGATGTAAATGCGTGAAAGAAGAGAATCTCAAGGAAAACATGCAAAGAAAGCAAATGAAAATAAAGTGGATCATTGGAGTAACTGAAGAAAAGAAGTATTGTATGAGTATTGTGAGCTTCCCTGGTAGCTCAGCTGATAAAGAATCTGCCTGCAATGTGGGAGGCCTGAATTTGATAGCCGGGTTGGGAAGATCCCCAGGGAACAGCTACCCAGTTCAGTATTCTGGCCTGGAGGATTCCATGGACTGTATATTACTGTCTGAGTAAAACAAGAGAAATTTGTGAAGAAAGTGGTTTTATTTACTTACACATACATATGTTCATGCTCAGTCATGTTCCGCCAGGCGCCTCTGTCCATGGAATTTTCCATGCAAGAATACTGGAGTACATTGCCGTTTCTTCAACCAGGAGATCTTCCTGACCCAGGGATCAAAACCAAGCGTCTTGCATCTCCTGCATTGGCAGGTGAATTCTTTACCACTGCACCCCCTGGGAAGCCCTGTATTTACTTAACAGAGTGGATATTCGTGTGTATCAATGGGCAAAATGCAATCAGTAGACAGCCTGGACTGTATGATGCTAATTAAGATGGGTCCCTTAAAGTGATATTCTCCTGGGCTGCCTGCTTCACCAAGATACCCTTCCCGAAACAAGTGAGAGCAAGGTTACCAACAATGTTAGATGGCTGGCTCCTTTTCTCCACCCTGATTCTTAACAATGATAGTTTTTCAACTCTGGAAGTCAAATCATGACATCTCTTTGAACTCATACATATTATTTCCCTGGTGCCAGAAACTGATGTGTCATGGAAAGATGTCCTACAGCTATGCTTTTATAAGGCTGAAAAATAAAGCACACTGTGTTCCTCCTGCTGTCAAGCTTTCTCCTTGTAACTAAACCAGGCTGTCCCCCTTCATTCTGTTCTGACAAGTTTGCAAGTCAGGCCATCTATTTCCTTTCAAAGTGTTCTGTTGATAAAGTACTTGGTCATAGGAAAAGTCCTAGAGAGCTCATCAGTGCAAGATTTTCACTGATCCAGCTGTTTATACTATTTTTCATGGCAAGTCAGCAAGGCTTAAATGTGCAACCATGTCAGAGTGCCCCTGTAGTGATAGATACAGGCAGTTGTTTTGTGGGCTGTTTTTAAAATGTATTCTATCAGATCTGCTCAGTGTTTTGACCTAAATGTTCTACTTGAATCCTAAGAAAAACTCAGGAATCCCCATTTTTTTCTAGAGCTCATCAGTGCAAGATTTTCACTGATCCAGCTGTTTATACTATTTTTCATGGCAAGTCAGCAAGGCTTAAATGTGCAACCATTGTCAGAGTGCCCCTGTAGTGATAGATACAGGCAGTTGTTTTGTGGGCTGTTTTTAAAATGTATTCTATCAGATCTGCTCAGTGTTTTGACCTAAATGTTCTACTTGAATCCTAAGAAAAACTCAGGAATCCCCATTTTTTTCTTTTGCTACTTAGAAAATGATCATCATCACAACTAAATTCTATTCAGAGGAAGCCATTAGACACTTGTTACCAAGACACATCTTTAAGAAAGTCCCTTCCATTCAGTCTAAGAAGAGTTGAAAAAAACTACCATTGGCTAAAGATGCTATATTGTTTGCTTACACTCACCTCTGAACATCAGCCTGAAAGCTAATGATTCACCTGCCTTGGCAAAATTACTATTTATTTTAGACTGTGGGTCTCTGATCTGGAAATACTCAAATCTGAGAATGGTACCCTTTGAAGAAAAAGTTCTACAGTATAAGCATTTTTGTACATCTTGGGGCTTCCCAGGTAGCCCTATTGTTAAAGAACCCATCTGCCAATGCAGGACACATTAAGAGGTGAAGGTTTGATCCCTGGGTTGAGAAGATCACCTGGAGAATAACAAGGTAACTCACTCCAGTATTCTTGCTTGGAGAATCCCATGACAGAGGAGCCTGGCAGGCTACAGTCCATAGGGTCGCAAAGAGTCAGACATGACTGAAGGGACTGAGCATGCACATGTATATCTCAATCTTGTTTCTAGGAATTGTGTGCAATGTCCTAAGCTAAACCAAGAGAAGTAGGAGCCAGTTATCAATGTTAAAAATTGGTGTAAAGTATTCCAACAAAATCTAACAAAGACTTGGAAATTATTTGATGAGGGATTTATTTGATGAGTTTCACTATTGGAGGGACATAAGAAAATGATTTGGTTAACTATCTCACTTTGTATTCAATTCACTTAGTTATGAAAGACTCATAATTAAAGTTTTATTCCCAAATTATTTAAATAATTTGTTTCCAATTTTCTGAAAACTAGACTAAAACATATTTATATGTACCCTAAATGAAATATTAAAATGATTTTTAGATTAAAATTCATTGAGATGTGGCCATATGTTTTCAAGATTTAAAGTTATACAGATTAAAAATGAAAATTTTGAAACTTCCAGTGAATTTTGAGAGGATAATTACATTATCTAATGAGATTCAGTTCAGTTCAGTTGCTCAGTCGTGTCCGACTTTTTGCGACCCCATGAACTTTAGCACGCCAGACCTCCCTGTCCATCATCAACTCCTGGAGTTCACCCAAACTCGTGTCCATTTAGTTGGTGATGCCATCCAGCCATCTCATCCTCTGTTGTCCCCTTCTCCTCCTGCCGCCAGTCCCTCCCAGCATCACAGTCTTTTCCAATGAGTCAACTCTTCACATGAGGTGGCCAAAGTACTGGAGTTTCAGCTTCAGCATCAGTCCTTCTAGTGAACACCCAGGACTGATCTCCTTTAGAATGGACTGGTTGGATCTCCTTGCAGTCCAAGGGACTCTCAAGAGTCTTCTTCAATACCACAGTTCAAAAGCATCAATTCTTCGGCACTCAGCTTTCTTCACAGTCTAACTCTCATATCCATACATGATCACAGGAAAAACCATAGCCTTGACTAGATGGACCATTGTTGGCGGAGCAATGTCTCTGCTTTTGAATATGCTATCTAGGTTGGTCATAACTTTCCTTCCAAGGAGTAAGCGTCTTTTAATTTAATGGCTGCAGTCACCATCTGCAGTGATTTTGGAGCCCACAAAGATAAAGGCTGACACTGTTTCCACTGTTTCCCCATCTATTTCCCATGAAGTGATGGGACCAGATACCATGGTCTTTGTCTTCTAAATGTTGAGCTTTAAGCCAACTTTTTCACTCTTCTGTTTCACCTTCATCAAAAGGCTTTTTAGTACCTCTTCACTTTCTGCCATAAGGGTGGTGTCATCTGCATATCTGAGCTTATTGATATTTCTCCTGGCAATCTTGATTCCAGGTTCTGTTTCTTCCAGCCCAGCGTTTCTCATGATGTACTCTGCATATAAGTTAAATAAGCAGGGTGACAATATACAGCCTTGACGTACTCCTTTTCCTATTTGGAACCAGTCTGTTATTCCATGTCCAGTTCTAACTGTTGCTTCCTGATCTGCATATAGGTTTCTCAAGAGGCAGGTCAGGTGGTCTGGTATTCCCATCTCTTGAAGAATTTTCCACAGTTTATTGTGATCCACACAGTCAAAGGCTTTGGCATAGTCAATAGAGCAGAAACAGATGTTTTTTCTGGAACTTTCTTGCTTTTCTGATGATCCAGTGGATGTTGGCAATTTGATCTCTGGTTCCTCTGCCTTTTCTAAAACCAGCTTGAACATCTGGAAGTTCAAGGTTCATGTATTGCTGAAGCCTGGTGTGGAGAATTTTGAGCATTACTTTACTAGCGTGTGAGAGGAGTGAAACGTTGTGGTAGTTTGAGCATTCTTTGGCATTGCCTTTCTTTGGGATTGGAATGAAAAGTGACCTTTTCCAGTCCTGTGGCCACTGCTGAGTTTTCCAAATTTGCTAGTGTATTGAGTGCATTACTTTCACAGCATCATCTTTCAGGATTTGAAATAGGTCAACTGCAATTCCATTACCTCTACTAGCTTTGTTCGTAGTGATGCTTTCTAAGGCCCACTTGACTTCACATTCCAGGATGTCTGGCTCTAGGTGAGTGATCACACCATCATGATTATCTTGGTCATGAAGATCTTTTTTGTACAGTTCTTCTGTGTATTCTTGCCACCTCTTCTTAATATCTTCTGCTTCTGTGAGGTCCATATCATTTCTGTCCTTTATTGAGCCAATCTTTGCATGAAATGTTCCCTTGGTATCTCTAATTTTCTTGAAGAGATCTTTAGTCTTTCTTATTCTGTTGTTTTCCTCTATTTCTTTGCATTGATCACTGAGGAAGGCTTTTTTACCTCTCCTTGCTATTCTTTGGAGCTCTGCATTCAGATGCTTATATCTTTCCTTTTCTCTTTTGCTTTAACTTCTCTTCTTTTCACATCTATTTGCAAGGCCTCCCCAGACAGCCATTTTGCTTTTTTTCATTTCTTAGATAATCCAAATTGGTTCTATCTTCTAATAAAAATATAGATTAATCTGGAACATTCTTATTGCAAAAATTATTTAAAAAAACTGAAAATATAAAATATTTGTTATTCATTAACCCAAAATTACTAATTAGAAACCATCTACTGCTTCACTTTTGATTGTTTATAACCACTCTTTGGGAGAATGAAAATAATCTTAATATAATAGCAGAGCTATTTCTTAAAACTGCTTGAATAAATACAGAGTGGTCAAATGAGCTTAAGATATTTAAAAATGTACCCTCAATGTTTCCTCTCCTAATCTAACTTTATGTGAATCACTGAGATTATTGAGAGATTAACTAACTGTACAATCAGCAATATATAATTCATAAATCTCAGAGGTAATATAGAATTGGCTTTCCAGTATTAAACATTTTTTTTTTTTTTTTTACCATTTCGCTTTATAAGATAGATTACTATGTATGTCTAAAAAGTAGATGGTAATTCTGTTGTTATTGCTTGGTCACTAAGTCGTGTCCAACTCTTTGTGACCCTATGGATTGTAGCCCGCCAGTCTCCTGAGCCCGTGAGATTTTCTAGGCAAGAATACTGAAGTGGGTTGCCATTTCCTCACTGAGATCTTCTTGATCCAGGGATTGAACTCACATATCTTACGTCTCCGGCATTGGCAGGAGGATTTCTTACCAGCGAGCTACCTGCAAAGCCCCGTTACATGGGTAAGGAAAGCATTGAATTTAATGACATTTACTGCAACTGAAGAAAAGCATCATATCCAAATCCCTTTTAGGTGCAGACCAACTTAATCTTCAGCAGAGGGAAGAAATTCCATTCATCCATCCATCCAGTCATTCATTTATTCACACTTTCAGTAAATATTTTTACTGTCAGCTCAGATTTCAAAACTAACTTGACTCCTGCGGCAATTATATGACTTTGAAGAAGACATTTTATATATATGATCCTCTATTTTCTTATCAGTAAAAAAATAATGGGGCATAGCAATAGTAATGATTTTACACGATTTTTTTTTTTTTTTTTTAGTATTAAATGAGTTAATGCAAGTAAAGCACTTAACAGGGCCCCTGACACTTGGAAAACATTTAATAGTTCTTACTAACATTTGTAAAATTATATTATGATGTGTCAGAACCTGTAACACACTGAAGCTATAAAGCATGTAGTAAAGACACAGTTTCTACCATCATATGAATTAAAAGCTTGTGACTGAGATAGAGAATAACTAAACAAACATGTGCACCATATAAAACTGTGATTGCATTCAATGATCCAAAGAAAGGTGCTAGCTTCTATGAGAGCTTTAATAGAGACGTTTGTCACAGTGAGAATGAAGAGTTGCTTTATTTTTATTATTATTATTTTTTTTTAACAATAGAAGGAGGAGAATGGGTCAAGTGGATTTAACAGAAATGTATTTAGCACAAGGATACTTGTCATCAAGCACAACATATCATCTACAACTATAACATTTTTCTATTTTTCTGTTCAACGAAGGAGATATTTGAACTTCTGCTAGTTCAGTTCAGTTCAGTCACTCAGTCATGCCTGACTCTTTGCAACCACATGGACTACAGAATGCCAGGCTTCCCTGTCTATCACCAACTCCCAGAGCTTGCTCAAACTCATGTCTTGCAGTCCTGCAGAATAGAAGCAGTGCATAGCATTTCACCAATTTTACCCCCAATTTTGATATTCCCAAATTAGAAAGAAGGATTGGATGGGGCATTTAGTTATTAGGCAGGATAAAAACTAAATTGCACAAAGTAAAAAGCCTCAGGCTCCTTATGAACTGTTTCCTTAGCTTGTATTTTTCAAACTTTTTGAACATTGCTCAATATGTAGTTTTCCAGATGCCTACTCTGAAGATTCTAATTCACTGGACCTGTAGGTGGGACCATTTAAAAATTTCCCCTATTACATCTTTCTTTTCTCAATATATGACTTTTTAAACATTTCATTTTATATTGCAGTATGTTGTTGTTTAGTCATTCAGTCTTGTCTGATTCTTTGAAACCCGATGCAGCAAGCCAGGCTTTCCTGTCCTTCACTATCTGTCGGAGTATGTCCAAACTCATGAGCTTGAGTAGATTATGCCATCCAACCATCTCATCCTCTGTCATTCCTTTCTCCTCCTGCCCTCAAAGCATCAGAGTCTCTTCCAATGAGTCGGCTGTTCACATCACATAGCCAAAGGATTGGAGCTTTAGCTTCAGCATCAGTCCTTCCAATGAATATTCAGGATGTTTTCCTTCAGCATTGACTGATTTGATCTGCTTGCTATCCAAGGGACTCTCAAGAGTCTTCACCAGCACTGCAGTTTAAAAGCATCAGTTCTTTGGCACTCAGCCTTCTTTATAGTCCAACTCTCACATTCATACAGGACTACTGGATAAACCACAGGTTTGACGATATGGACATTTACTGGCAAAGTGATGTCTCTGCTTTTTAATAAGCTGTCTAGGTTTGTCATAGCCCTTCTTCCAAGGAGCAAGTGTCTTTCAATTTCACATTAGATTCTAGTCAATTAGCAATGTTGTAATAGTTGAAGGTGGACATCAGAGAGGTTCAGCCACATATATACATGTATCCATTCTCCCTCAAACTCCCCTTCCATCCAAGCTGCCACTTAACATTAAGCAGAATTCCCTGTGCTATACAGTAGGACGATTTTGGATACCCATTTTAAAAACAGCAAAATCTACATACTGCAGATGGTGATTGCAACCATGAAATTAAAAGATGCTTACTTCTTGGAAGGTCCCTCAAACTCCCCTTCCATCCAAGCTGCCACTTAACATTAAGCAGAATTCCCTGTGCTATACAGTAGGACGATTTTGGATACCCATTTTAAAAACAGCAAAATCTACATACTGCAGATGGTGATTGCAACCATGAAATTAAAAGATGCTTACTTCTTGGAAGGAAAGTTGTGTCCAACCTAGATAGCATTTTCAAAAGCAGAGACATTACTTTGCCGACTAAGGTCCATCTAGTCAAGGCTATGGTTTTTCCAGTGGTCATGTATGGATGTGAGTTGAACTGTGATGAAAACTGAGCACCGAAGAATTGATGCTTTTGAACTGTGGTGTTGGAGAAGACTCCTGAGAGTCCCTTGGACTGCAAGGAGATCCAACCAGTCCATTCTGAAGGAGATCAGCCTTGGGATTTCTTTGGAAGGAATGATGCTAAAGCTGAAACTCCAGTACTTTGGCCACCTCATGAGAAGAGTTGACTCATTGGAAAAGACCCTGATGCTGGGAGGGATTGGGGGCAGGAGGAGAAAGGGACGACAGAGGATGAGATGGCTGGATGGCATCACCGACTCGATGCACATGAGTTTGGGTGAACTCCAGGAGTTGGTGATGGACAGGGAGGCCTGGCGGGCTGTGATTCATGGGGTCGCAAAGAGTTGGACATGACTGAGCGACTGAACTAAATAAATACATGTGAAAATGCATAAAATTCTTGTCATTCAATGTGGATTTCATCTCTCTCAACAAATTACTATCTTGTTATCTTCATAAAGTTGCAAGTTCAGGAATTCCAGGAAACTCTTACAGAAAGACCAGTAGAGGGAAGATGTAGAATCAAGATGGTGATACCAAAAATAAGCATCACTGTTTATAAATCAAATAAAGTATTTCCCCCTATTTTTTAAAGGCATCCGTTATTATTTTTTTAATGTTTGTTTGTTTATTTTAGCTGGGGCTTCATTGCTGGGTCCTTGTTGCTGCATGGACTTTTCTCGAGTTGTGATGAGCGGGGGCTGCTCTCTTGTGGCGCGTGGGTTTCTCGATGCAGTGGCTTCTCTTGTTGCAGAGCACAGGCTCTAGGGCACACGGGCTTCAGTAATACTGGCACGTGGCCTCAGTAGTGGCGGCTCCTGGGTTCTGGATCACAGACTCAATAGTTGTGGTACACAGACTTAGTTGCTCTGCTGCATGTGGGATCTTTCCGGATCAAAGATTGAACCTGTGTCGTCTGCATTAGTAGGCAGATTTTTTTTTTTTTTTACTATTGAGCCACCAGGGAAGCCCCTCCCCCTATTTTTTAATTAAATAAGGCTATACATGAGCAGGCATTAGGATTTTTCTTATCTATAGCAAACATACTGGTACATGATAGATTTTTATTCATAATCTTCATGTATGCTTTGTATTTTTGCCCCATTATAGCAATGTTTATTACAGTTATTTAGCCTAAAACTTTAATTACTTCAGTCACCTTATATTTATCCTTCCCACACACCTATACCTGAGAATCCTAGAGAGTGGATCAGTATCACTAAGCATAAATGAACAGAACTCTGGTCCCTGAAGTAATCTACTATGCCTTTTGGTCTTTGGTTCATTAATAAACATATTTTTTTTAAACTAAAAATCCTGAAAATCACCTGGAGACTATTTCTAGAGTTTTTCAAGTTTTAGAATGTGTGAATTTCTCTCAATATAGTGATTTATGCTATTAAATTCCCCCAAATATCTTTAAAACTCACATCAGTACCTTCAAAGGCAACCTTTATAAAAATTTATGCATGTAACATGTAGGAAATGGTAGCAATTAAAACCATGGAGCAACTAACACACACCACACACACACACACACACACACACACACACACACACACACACGTGGGTACATGCACATTTAATGTGTGTTCCCATATCTCTCTTCCATTCCAAGCTGTAAACTGAGTGTGTGTGTGTATGTGTGTTAGTCACTCAGTCATATCCAACTTTTTGCGACCTCATGGACTGTAACCCACCAGGCTCCTCTATACATGGGATTTCCCAGGCAAGATTACTGGAGTGGGTTGCCACTTCCTTCTCCAGGGGAGCTTCCCGTTCCAAGAATCAAACCCATCTCCACATTGCCTACAGATTCTTTACTGTCTGAGCCACCAGGGAAGCCCATAAACTGAGTGTGTGTGTGTGTGTGTGTGTGTGTGTGTGTATATATAGTAGGTGTTTCTATGTCCATTACTGCAAAGCATATGCTACAATGTTTTAAGATGTTTTCATGTATTAAGCTTTGTTACTTTTTAAAAATCTATGTAGAGCAAGTAGATAGGAATGAAGCAAGGAAATAAAATTCACCTTTCTCACAATGCTTGAGCATTTTCATTTCCATACATCTTCAAAGAGTCTCGGCTAATTTGGGTTATGTTTCTATCACTATAGGTTGGCCCACCTATGCTAATTCAACTTTGCCTTAAGTAGCATAGATATCAAAAGTATCTCCTGCTGCTAAAGTATATTGCACTCTTCATTAAGGACTGAGGGATATGTGTGCAAAGGTAATGAGTACCCATGTGGGTTTCACACCCATCATGAGATGAAAATGTCTTGTGTTTCCAAGGCTGTTCTTGTATGCCGATTTCAAAGCCTCTGCACTGTGTCTTTTGCCTCTCTCTCTTTCTTCTTGCCTCAAGTTTTTAATAAAATTTTCACTGTTAAAGTGATGATGATATATTTAAGTATTAGATACCTAAAAGAGGAATTTTATATTAACTATATATAATTGTAATAAATTTAGTTTGGAAATACATTTGCTACTCAATTTGTAGCCTATTTATTAAAGAAAACTATATAGAATTAAAGCAACTACCACTTTCCTAATCTAAGCAGTTTTGTTCCATAGATGGAACCCTGCAAGTATGCAGAAACTCCAGAGTTATTTCAACTGCCCTTATGTAGCAATAATATGTTTACATTTGTCAAAACAAGATTTTAAATTTACCAAAATAAATAAACTAAATTTACCGAAATAACAATTTTGGCCATGTTTGCAATTAAATTGATATAATATAAACCTAAATGAAGTGAAAGGCTGATGTATTACTATATATCCATCTCTAAAAAATATTTGTCTATTGTTCTTTATATTCCTCACGATTATAACTAAAACTATGCTTTTTAGAAAGAGAAAAGAATGAAGGTGGGCAAGGGAAAGACAAGGATTATTTACAGGGCTGTAGAACACCCTGGGGTCCACTAAATCCATAATTCAATGTCCACTTGTGTGGACAATGGGCCAGGAGTCAGTATTTTATCTTTACTTTCCTAGAGATGAAGAGATATAGCTTAATCTGACTTTACATAGATTCAGGAGACATGTATCAGATTTCTGTGTTGAGATGTATCTCAACTGTGGGGCCCAAACCTGGCCTAGCTTAGACCCCCAAGGAGATCTCATTAAAAATGAGAACATGGAGCATTAGCCTTCCTGCAAGAGATCGTCCCAACCCAGGATCAAACCCAGGTCTCTATTTAGAAAGCATATGCAATCACATAGTAAAAGAGAAAATTTACTGTATATGAGAAAATCTTATTTTCAAATTCTATTTTGCATATATTTTCCTTATATCCTATTTCATTAAAACAAATTTCTTTAGTATTAGTATTCCATCTAGCTTTTTAGTTAGTTCCTAAACATTTTAAGACTATTTTGAGCATTCTGTGCGGTGCTATAATCTATGTACTGGCTTTTACAAGGCAGAACTTTCTCTACATTAAAAAATGTAGGGGGATTCACTTTCCAATTTCTTCATATATGAGAGTCAGTATGTTAATTCCTAAGCCAAAGATGGTCTGACTGAGGAATACTAAGATGATATTTGCTTTTTTCTAGCACCTTCAGTGTCTAGTCCAGTAGCATCGTCAGTGAGATTCAATTAAAGCGCTTCTCACTAGCTTCCTTGTTCTCAAAGGCAGAACATACTACTCACCAAAAGTTTATTGTAATTGTTACTTTTAGAAGTAATTCATGTTTTCATCTTTGTACTGTTTTCTAAAGAAGTAAAACAAAACAAAAACAAAGAAACCTCTACAACTTTGTAACTTGTCCGAGTTTCAAGTAGCCGGGCTTTTACATTGCTGCTGCCACCTAGTGGCTGCACGGTGGAAATCTATTAGCTAGCTTCAGGGAGTAAACTGAGACTTGTCAAACCACTGCGTGGTCAAGCTGATTTACTTCTGTGTTAGTCCTCATTTTAGGAGAAACATGCCCTAACAAACCAGAAGAAAATACTTCCCATGAAAAAGAATTCCAAGTTCTTCAGTAACAAGGAAAAGAGAAGATGATAAATTTCAATCACTGAATCAGAGAAGTATAACTTATCTAAATTTCATGTACAAATCTACAAAAGCCTCCCTTTTTTTTTTTTGGTGTGATTTAAGATTTTGTATTGTCATTTCAGGTAGTAGATGTACTGGTCTCCACAGAGTAAAAGAAGAGCAAGGGGGAGAAATGAATTAAAAGAGAGAGATGAGAAGCCTGAAATAAGCAACATTTTGTCTCATAATTAGTTGCTTACTAGGTCCTAGAAAGTGATGCTTATGATTATTGTTTTTGCTGTGAGCTTTCTCTCTACTCTTCTGTTCATACTCTCTGAATTGTACAGGAAATAATTAAGCTTCTAGAGATTAATGCCAGTTGTTCATCAAGTTGAGCAAATGAACCAACATCCTTAGAAATGATTACACAAAAGGGAGACTATCCTTCATGGTCTTCTAGGTAATTTGATGTAAGAATTAATTTATTAGCTAATTTTCTAAAGGAATAAGTGACCGCTTGCTTGATGTAGGATAAGTGTTTGGACATGGAAGGGAAGATTAGACATGCATAATTTTAGGCAATGTAAAAACACAGGAAAAAAATGCATGGTTATATAATAAGGTAAAATGTCTGAAAAAGTTCTCAAAATTGCTAAAACTATTTTGACCACTTTCAGTTTTACATTGCATTGGTTATAACTGTCAGGTATTCAAGTTGCACATGTCCTAAAACATCACTCTACACTCTGAATTTGTATTGCATGTAGTTCTTTGTCATGGGCAATATGGTATAAAAAGCTTGTGATAGGGAGAAACAGATGATATATACTGTTTTAAATAGTGGAAAAGTAAAACATAATAATAATTGGATGTAATTCAGTCAGTACTTGATGATATATCAATTAGGGTGCCATAGTGAAAATAGAAATAACTCCAAGTCTATTAAAAAGAGAATTTCATGCAAGGGATTGTGATACAAGTAATGGAATACATGAGAAACCTCAACCTTAAACTGAGCAGTTGTCAAAAGCTCTTACCAATCCTAGATTTCCTTAGGAGAAGGAGTCAATGTTACTCAAAAGAAGAAATCAAAGCCAACCAAAAGAGGCCAATACACAGACTAGCCTGCCCTTCTCTTCTTACTCTCCAGTCTTACAACAGGGCCTTTAACTGGTTGAAAAAAGTCTGAAGCCAGGTCATATGGGAACCTGGAAATGCAACCTGCACACTTGATCATCTTTCAAAGTAAAATAGAGCCAAAAAAAAAAAAAAAGAGAGAGAGAGAGAAATGAATTCAGTAATACACACACCCATATATATTATATGGAGAAGGAAATGGCAACCCACTCCAATATCCTTGCCTGGAAAATCCCATGATCAGAGGAGCCTGGTGGGCTACAGTCCATGGGTCACAAAGAGTCAGACATAATTTAGTGACTAAACCACCATCATCTATATATTATATATCCACACACAACTAAAATGGCCTAAAACAGACATCCATGTAATTACAGTTGGAAGACAGAGACATTTTGGAGCGAATATTGTTCATTCATTCTCAGTGGATCATTGTTCCTTTTTACAGGGTAGTTTTAGAAATGAGTGACAAGTTTGAAATCAGATCTGCTAGGTTAGGGTTTTGCTGCTTGAACTTTGCACTGAGTCTTCAAATAAGCCTATATGAATGTAGTTCTTTGCCCTGTGTAAAAAAGCAGCCATATCCAAACAGAATAGGAGGGAAAATCTAGAACTATTTCAAATTTTATTTTTTTTATATATGAAAATAAAACAATGATGATAATAATAACAAAAAATAAGTCAAGGACTGGCACAAGTAAGGACAATAAGAAACAGACGATTTAAGAGAACTGACAGTGGAACATGACCTGAGCCGTAAAGAAAGAGTAGAATCTAAAGAGAAAAAAGAAAGGACAAGCATATTGTGGCAACAGTTCAAGGCTAGATGGAGAGGAAACTCTGCAAAGGGTACAATCAGGAAGAAGGAGGGGAAAACTAGACAGCTGTAAAACAGAGGCGTGAAAAACAGACTTGTGGACACAGTGTGGGAAGGAGAGGGTGGGTTGAATTGAGTGAGTAGCATTGAAACATAGGTGAAGGTGAAGTCGCTCAGTCGTGTCCGACTCTGTGCGACCCCGTGGACTGTAATCTACTAGGCCTCTCTGTCCATGGGATTCTCCAGGCAAGAATACTGGAGTGGGTTGCCATTTCCTTCTCCAGGGGATCTTCCCTAAGAACAAATCAAAATATCTGATATAATCTACACAAAAAATTACAATCATATTTTACATCAAAATGTAGTTTTAAAGGTGATATAATTCATCTCTCAAGATATAAAAAATAAATTTAAGAAGTTTTAATATATGTTAGTCTTCTTGAGAGTTATAATGTCATGATAAAAACAGTAAATATTATTGAAGTTATACAGATTACATTTCAACTATGCTTAATAACATTGAAGGCAATTAATGAGTAACATTAGATTAGATACTATGGGCTTCTCTGCTGTCTCAGCACTAAAGCATACATCTCCCAGTGCAGAAGACATAGGTTTGATCCCTGGGTCAGGAAGATATCTGTGGAAAAGGGAATGGCAACCCACTTCATTATTCTTGCCTGGAAAATTCCATGGACAGAGGAGCCTGGTGGGCTACAGTTCATGGGGTCACAAAGAGTCGCACACGACTGAGGGACTAACACTTTCACTTTCTTTCAATCTTTGCTGCCTGGAATATATATTGCTATGTGTCAAAAAAGAACTTTGCAGATACAATTAAGTTTATAAAACTTAAAATAAGGAGGTCATCCTCAGTTCTCCAGATGGGCCCAATCTATTCAATTGAGCCTGTGACAGCAAAGAGCTTTCTCTCCAGCTGGGCACAGACAGCTGCAGCAGAAAAGTGGGAGGCAGGGAAGAGATTCAAATCATGAGAGAGCCAACCCATCACTGCTGGATTAGCAAGGGACTATCCCCTGAAGAAGGGGAGATCCCCTGGAGAAGGGAATGGCAATCCACTCCAGTATTCTTGCCTGGAGAGTCCCATGGACAGAGAAGCTTGGTGAGCTATAGTCCATGGGGTGGCAAATTGTAGACTGAGCATGCAAGTACACATTATTTATTATATGGCAACAATGATGGGGCAGCCTCTCCAATGATTAGGTATGTTACAGAACCTTCCCTTGTAGGCAGCTAAAGGATTATTCCCCTGCTGTCCTTGAATCTTGTAATAGGACCACAGGGCTAGTACGAGTGGGCCCACTAACAACTGTCTACAACTTTTGGCTAAAGCCAGTAGGAAAATCAAGACCTCATATAACCACAAAGAATTAACTCTTCTGACAACCTCAGTGAAACTAACACAACATTGTAAGGCAACTATACTCCAATAAAAATTAATTAAAAATAAATAATTACAGTAGACCCCCCCAAAAATTGTCTCTACAATTTTGTAATGTATCTTTAAGAATACATTTCTTAAATCTAAACAAAAAGTGTTAGGGCTATTCTAAATTATCATTTTATTTGATTAAAAAGTAAATACAAATTTCTCACTAGATTTTAAGAGAGAAGCTTTCAGTGGGCACTGGATACAGGCAGCAGAGGCTGTCCCCAAAGGAGGTAGTTACTTGGTCATTGCTACATCCAGGCTGTCACTTTCTCTCACTTCCCCAGCTTCCTCAGTACATCTGCCTGGAATTATTCTAATATGAGAGTGCTCTCTGTTTCCTGTTGGTGCCCTATCTTAGAAAACTGTATTTGTTTTTTCCACTCAGAAATGCAAGTATTTTATGTATATGAATATGGTTTCTTGGTTTCCCTGTTTAACAATACTACAAATATGTATTTATTATGTACTCACTAGCTAAAAGACATTTACTTTTTCCTGATTTTTGCTCTTAATTAAAATACTGCTATAAATTTTCTTGTTGATGTTCTGTTGTATAATTTACGAGTGTCTCTTGTATACAGTGGAAGGGAGAAGTAGATTTAAGGGGCTAGATCTGATAGATAGAGTGCCTGATGAACTATGGAATGAGGTTCATGACATTGTACAGGAGACAGGGATCAAGACCATCCCCATGGAAAAGAAATGCAAAAAAGCAAAATGGCTGTCTGGGGAGGCCTTACAAATAGCTGTGAAAAGAAGAGAAGTGAAAAGCAAAGGAGAAAAGGAAAGATATAAGCATCTGAATACAGAGTTCTAAAGAATAGCAAGAAGAGATAAGAAAGCCTTCCTCAGTAACCAATGCAAAGAAATAGAGGAAAACAACAGGATGGGAAAGACTAGCGATCTCTTCAAGAAAATTAGAGATACCAAGGGAACATTTCATGCAAAGATGGGCTTGATAAAGGACAGAAATGGTCTAAAAAGCAAAGGAGAAAAGGAAAGATATAAGCATCTGAATGCAGAGTTCCAACGAATAGGAAGAAGAGATAAGAAAGCCTTCCTCAGCTATCAAAGCAAAGAAATAGAGGAAAATAACAGAATGGGAAAGACTAGAGATCTCTTCAAGAAAATACCAAGAGATACCAAGGGAACATTTCATGCAAAGATGGGTACAAAAAAGGACAGAAAATGGTATGGGCCTAACAGAAGCAGAAGATGTTAAGAAGAGGTGGCAAGAATACACAGAAGATTATACAAAAAAGTCTTCATGACAAAGATAATAACGATGGTGTGATCACTCACCTAGAGTCAGATATCCTGGAATGTGAAGTCAAGTGGGTCTTAGGAAGCATCACTATGAAGAAAGCTAGTGGAGGTGATGGAATTCCAGTTGAGCTATTTCCAATCCTGAAAGAGGGTGCTGTGAAAGTGTTGCACTCAATATGCCAGCAAATTTGGAAAACTCAGCAGTGGCCACAGGACTGGAAAAAGTCTGTTTTCATTCCAATCCCAAAGAAAGGCAATGCCAAAGCATGCTCCAACTACCACACAATTGCACTCATCTCACATGCTAGTAAAGTAATGCTCAAAGTTCTCCAAGCCAGGCTTCAGCAATACGTGAACCGTGAACTTCCAGATGTTCAAGCTGGTTTTAGAAAAGGCAGAGGAAGCAGAGATCAAATTTCCAACATCCACTGGATCATGGAAAAAGCAAGAGAGTTCCAGAAAAACATCTTTTTCTGCTTTCTTGTCTATGCCAAAGCCTTTGATTGTGTGGATCACAATGAATTGTAGAAAATTCTGAAAGAGATGGGAATACCAGACCACCTAACCTGTCTCTTGAGAAATTTGTATGCAGGTCAGGAAGCAACAGTTAGAACTGGATATGGAACAACAGACTGGTTCCAAATAGGAAAAGGAGTACGTCAAGGCTGTATATTGTCACCCTGCTTATTTAACTTCTATGCAGAGTACATCATGAGAAACGCTGGGCTGGAAGAAACACAAGCTGGAATCAAGATTGCCGGGAGAAATATCAGTAACCTCAGATATGCAGATGGCACCACCCTTATGGCAGAAAGTGAAGAGGAACTAAAAAGCCTCTTGATGAAAGTGAAAGAGGAGAGTGAAAAAGTTGGCTTAAAACTCAACATTCAGAAAACGAAGATCACGGCATCTGGTCCCATCACTTCATGGAAAATAGATGGGGAAAAAATGGAAACAGTGTCAGACTTTATTTTTTGGGCCTCAAAATCACTGCAGATGGTGACTGCAGCCATGACATTAAAAGACGCTTACTCCTTGGAAGAAAAGTTATGACCAACCTAGATAGTATATTCAAAAGCAGAGACATTACTTTGCCGACTACTGAGCGCTGAAGAATTGATGCTTTTGACAGTGGTGTTGGAGAAAACTCTTGAGAGTCCCTTGGACTGTAAGAGATCCAACCAGTCCATTCTAAAGGAATTCAGTTATGGGTGTTCAGTGGAAGGACTGATGCTAAAGGTGAAACTCCAATAATTTGGCCACCTCATGAGAAGAGTTGACTCATTGGAAAAGACTCTGATGCTGGGAGGGCCAGAGGAAAAGGGGACAACAGAGGATGAGATGGCTGGATGGCATCACTGACTCGATGGATGTGAGTTTGAGTGAACTCCGGGAGTTGGTGATGGACAGGGAGGCCTGGCGTGCTGCAGTTCAGGGGGTTGCAAATAGTCGGACATGACTGACTGACTGAACTGAACTGAACTTGTATATAAAATTTTCATTGGGACTATTCCATTGTAGAGCATATCCTAAGTATGTGTGCATGCTTAGTCATTCAGTCGTGTCCAACTCTTTGCGACCCTGTGGCCTGTAGCCCTCCAGGCTCCTCTATCCATGGGATTCTCCAGACAAGAATACCATGTTCTCCTCCAGGGGATCTTCCCCACACAGGGATAGAACCTTCGTATCCTGTGTCTCCTGCATTGGCAGGGGTGTTCTTTATCACTAGCACCATCTGGGAAGCCCCATGCTAAATATAAAAATGTAAATGTATGGCAAAGCCAATACAATATTTTAAAGTAATAGCCTCCAATTAAAATAAATAAATTTATATTTAAAAATGTAAATAAATATAATCTTTTTCTTGGCGGGGGTAAAGGAGATTTTTGATAATAACAAGTGACTGGAATATGTAATTGAAACATTTTTACATAGAAAATGATCACATTGGAATGTGATTAAGTCAGAAACAATCTAAACATTTGAACTAGTCATGTGGTTTAGTAAGTAACAGCATAATTCTGCCAACTCCATATTGATATTAATCATGTGGCAAACATTCTACAATCATATTATGCACAAAAAAAATGTATATGTGAAAATGTATAATGGATGTTACATTCAGGGAAAATGCTTAGGAAAAAATTATTTCAGGGAGCATGAAAAGTATATCCAGTCTTTGTCAATCATTATTTGCTTGTGCATGCTTTTACTTTTATGTGAATTTTGTTATTTCCAAATATTCTTCAGTTGGGATATATATGTTTTATAATCAAAATCTCTTTCTCTGTAGCTTCAGGCTAAGTAGATACCTACAGAATATAAAATCAAACTGATTTTATCTCAAATCCATTAAGAATTCTATGATTCAAAGCTCAGTTCTTGACTCTCTTTCTGATCTTCTGAATATAATTTTGTCTCTGGAGCATATATTTTCATAATTTCAGTGGTTATTTCTAGTATCTGCCTTTATTTTTCTGCATGTTGCTCCAAAACATTAAAAGTAATTTGAAAGGTCTTAACCCATCACAGAGCTACAGTCTATTGGCAGGAATAAGGGACATGAGGAAGCAATGAACTAGAACATAATATAATCAAGAGGCTCAATTTTATCAGGGAGGAAAGAAAGCTTTGAAGTGAGACCAAACCTGAACTTCAATCCTATTTGCAAATGTTTAAATGTAGACAAGTCTGCTTGCTTTAGTACCTGTAAGAAATCCAAAGATGAGAATATTTACACTGTTCAGTTCAGTTCAGTCGCTCTGTCATGTCCAACCCTTTGTGACCCCATGGACTGCAACATGCCAGGCTTCCCTGTCCATCACCAACTCCTGAAACTTGCTCAAACCCATGTCCATTGAGTCAGTGATGCCATCCAACCATTTCATCCTCTGCCGTCCCTTTATCCTCCTGCCTAACATCTTTCCCAGCATCAGGGTCTTTTCTAAAGAGTCAGTTCTTTGCATCAGGCGGCCAGGTACTGAAGCTTCAGCTTCAGTATCAATCCTTCCAATGAATATTCAGGACTGATTTCCATTAGGACTGACTAATTTGATCTCCTTGCAGTACAAGGGACTCTCAAGTCTTCTCCAACATCACAGTTTAAAAGCATCGATTCTTTGGCACTCAGCTTTCTTTAGTCCAGCTCTGAAATCCATACATGACTACTGGAAAAACCATAGCTTTGACCATATGGACCTTTGTTGGTAAAAAAAAAAAAAAAGTAATGTCTCTGCTTTTTAATATGCTGTCTGTCTAGGTTTGTCATAGCTTTTCTTCCTAGGAGCAAGCATCTTTTAATTTCAGTAGTAAGACACAAGTGACTAGTGCAATGACATATTATGGCACCGGTACTTCCCTCACAGTCCAGTGGTTAAGATTCATGCTTCCACTACAGCAGATGTGGGTTTGAACCTTGGTCAGAGAACTAAGATACTGCATGCCCCAAAGTGAAGTCAATAAAAAATAAAACAGAAACTATATATATATATAATGGCATAAAGAACAGAATACTCCATTTTCAGTTAGTTCTTTTTGAGTGCTATATATAATGTATACAACTGTACACAGCACAACTCAGATGGCAAAGAATCCACCTTCAATTTCAGAGACCTGGGATTGATCCATTGATTGGGAAGATCCCCTGGAGAAGGGAATGGTTACCCACTCCAGTACTCTTGCCTGGAGAATTCCATGGACAGAGGAGGTTGGTGGGCTACAGTCCATGGGGTCACAAAGAGTCGGGCACAACTGATCGACTTTCACTTCTACTTCTTGAATGCATTTTAGAGAATACAGAAAGAAATAGACAAGGTCATGAATTTAAATTTCTATTTCAAGTCATAATCAAAGAATGAGAGAGCTTCTATGATTTCCCTGAAATTCTCTCTTAGCTCTTATTAGCCACAATGCAAAATTTCAGAAAATTAGACACAGGTTATGAGGCCGCAGTTTAATGAATTACCATTCACAGCTTTTCCAGTCCTATAATTAGCAATTTAGGGTTTGGAGAGCAGTGGGACAATATGGGGAATTCTGATGAATCTATGTGCCTTGAACCCTAGTTCCCTTGAGCCTTTTCTTAGAGAAAGAATATCACCTTCCTATTCTAAAGTTAGCTGACCTGTGTTTAATCCTCTCTTAATCATTTCACTTGAGCAGTTTCCTTGTAAGCATCTTTCCTCAAAACCCACCTCTAACATCTCTCATTACTACAATACCTATGCATGCGTGTATGCTAGGTTGCTTCAGTTATGTCTGACTCTTCACAATCCTGTGCACTTTAGCCCATCAGACTCCTCTGTGGGATTCTTCAGACAAGAACACTGGAGTTGGTTTCCATGTCCTTCTCCAGGGGATCTTCCTTACTCAGGGATCAAACCCATGTCTCTTATGTCTCCTGCACTGGCAGTTCTTTTCCACTAGCACTACCTGGAAAGCCCCACAATATCTACAGTTAGATTTAAAACCAAGTAAAGGAAGGGGATGCAAGTATAAAGTTTGCATTGGGGTACAGCATACACACCAAAATCTAGTATCATTTGAACAAGTTATGCCATCAAGATCGCAAGAATACATGCAAAAATAGCTAAAAAGTGGGTAGTGAACAGGGGAAGGAGGAGCATGACACTGGATCAGGCTGAGCTTGTCAATGGGTTTACTTACAGAAACAGATTCTATATTCTGAATTCAGTGTTAGCTTCATAGCCAGTTCTAGCAATCTGCTTGTTTCTACTAACATGTGGCTTCAAATATGGCCGATATTAAATGAGTTGGAAAGACCAAAAGTCCATGCAGTATGAAAGAAGGAATCATGGAGTTGTGGGGATGGCACTATTGATGTGTGTGCAAATTGCTTAATATCCAGAAAAGCACTTTCCTTCAGATATCACAGAAAACACTTTCTTCAAAAAAGACACTGGGAAATGGACAGAGGGCTGACAGTATGTGGGGATAATACCTTTGAAAAGTTTTTCAGTATCTGCCCATTTTAAGCAGGGAATAATGATAAGGGATGCCACTATTCATGTGGGCTCTCTGATATCAACAAAAAAGGATACTGAAGTGGCAAAAGACAAGGAGTAAGTCTTTAGGACTGAAGTAAAGATAAGCATGTTTGAGCTTCATGTTTTTAGCAATATGGTTAATTTGAGAAAAATATCCTTAAGATGACTAGGAAAATGATTATACATATCACAATATATTAATCAACATTCTACTGATAACCATCTATGCTGTTACTAAACCATTTCTTTCACTACAGTATTGAGATGTGTCTTTCTGTTGGTTTATAAGAGAATTCCTTCTTTTTGATGTGATATAAGTATGTCTATAATTCATCTTTTAATTATTATGTCATTGTATTGAAGTGACTTAGTAGCAGCAGCATTCTCTTTTTATTATTTAATTTCTTTGTATTTTTTTCTTTTCCCACTTGTCTTCAAAGTGAATCAGAAAATATTCTATTATTCTATGGTTTCTTCTCTAAAATTACATGAAAAATAGATTACATTGCTCTTTCAGGAATTCCCCTCACCCCTCCTCCTATTCTATTTTAAATGAAGTGTAATATACATACTGGAAAACAAATTGTATATCACAACTTAATGTATTTTCACAGGTAATCACATGCATACAATGGGCACCCGGATCAAGAAGCAGCACATTACCATCTTACCAGGAACACTCTGAATAATCCTATTTACAATTACCTAGAACAGTGACTAACATTTACACTAGTTCTACTTTTCAGAATGTATATAGATTGTAGCCATTGTATTTTATATAAATGTACTACATTGCTTCCA
>SJYT01031914.1:1318-26346 GCA_006410635.1 Cephalophus harveyi | reverse complement strand
AACTGATGATATTGTATCTCTACATTTTCTAATATATTCATGTATCTTTGTTCTTTCAAATGTATTTTTCTTACTGTGATGACATAAAGTAATATGATGACAAAAGTAAAACAATCAGAACATTAGCAAAATTCAAACAAGGAAAATCACCTGATTAAGTGATGTACCAGAGTCTAGCAGAAACAGTATATCCTTCATTTTATTTTTAATAAATGATACTTTACTGTTTTATTTTATGTCATATGTTTTTGCTAAAATTATCTAGAGGAAATCCAAAAGTTAAGAAACTAATGAAAATAAAGTCAAATAATGCAGAATGATTAGGAAAGCCTCAGGAATACAAAGAAGAAAAGTTGTGGGAATACTGAAAGCTTAATTTCCACAAGTCACAAGATGTAGTGTCTAAACTGAAGTTTTATAGCAGAGGTGATAACTAAATAAAGCAAAGAATGAGGTTAATCACTAAGGTCGTTTCAGGCTGAGTTACAGCACAGAGACATCAGAGGCTTATGTATTTGCTTATCTTCAGTTAGTTTTGCATGGTGACAACATGAATTTTGAGGTTAAATCATTTATATCAGAGACTAAAAAGTTTGATCATTAGTCTATAAATTATCTTACTTAGTATGTTTAGGAGATTAGATAAAGGGAATAAAGATTTCATGAAGAAATATGAGAAGAGATATATAGCACATTTTGAGTTTATAAAGAACATTTGACCAACAATATGACAAACAGATTCTGATGCTTTGAGATTAATAAAAGTAAATCACTGCCTGAGCAGTAGCAAAATGATGCTTTTGTTGGAAACCAAAGGGATTTGGAAACAGTCAGGTAGTGGAATTTGTAGCATGGATGAATCTGACTATCAAAGGTAAAGGAGAAAAGGAGTCCAGGAGGTACCCAAGGCTGTAATTTGACGGCAGAGCATGTAAAACAGGAGAATATGGAATCAGAAAATATGACAAAGTGTCATCCCCACACTTTAGCTGAGGTTACCATTCAAAGAGGAAGCAGTTTCACAAGTCTGAAATTCAACAATGAAGTTTGGGTTAGAGAGAAAGATTATATAATCATGAGTATATTGATAATATTTAGATAAGAGCATGTAGCACAGGGGCTTCCCATGTGGCGCTAGTGATAAAGAACCCACCTGCCAATGCAGGAGATGTAAGAGACATGGGTTCATTCTCTGGGTCAGGAAAATACCGTGGAAGGGGGCACAGCAACCCACTCCAGTATTCTTGCTTAAAAATCCTATGGACAGAGAAGCCTGGCATGCTACAGTCAGAGTAGCAAATAGTCATATGCGACTGAAACAACTGAGCATGCATACATGCATGTAGCACAAAATAAGATGACTGAAGAGAAATCCTGGTGAATCCCACAGCGAATGAAGGAAAAGCAGTCCACAACGAGTAGGATAACCAAAAAAGAGGTTAGGGGTTAAAAATGCTGTCACAAAGTCAAGACTACCATTCTTGAAAAAGATTGTGCCAACAATTCAGGAGTGATCACATACATTAAGTTTAAGAATTGCCTGCTCCATTGGCCACCAGAAGATTATTAATAACCCCAAACTCTTTTGTAATGAAGTCATGGTTATTAACGAATAGTTATGTAGACTTAGTGTTGAATGGCAGGTGATGAAGTAAATAAATTGATTGACAAGATTCTCTTCTGAAAAGCCCAGCTAAGAAGGAATGGTGAAAGATGAGGTTAACTGTGTTAATTCAATTAAAGTGATAATATTTGTATGGCACACTGAAGAAAATTGTGGGGAAATTTAGGAAGACATCCTGTAAATGTGAGAATTTAGGGACATATTGAGAGAGTTAATTCTTAGGCAGATTGATAAAAAGTCTGGGCCATCAAGGAGGGAGGGGTCTAGGGTCCTTGAGGAGGAGAAAGGAGTTCAGGGTTCCTCAGGAGGAGAAAAGGACAAACATTTTTTTTTTCCACATTGCTTTGTCTTAGTCAGGTAAAGCATTTTTTCTTAACTCTGAGCTGTTATGACAACAATATTTATCACTAACTTCTTTAAGCCCTGAGCTAATGATTACACAATAAAACAACTCATCTTGCTCAAGGGCATATTTTTCCTTAAGCTCTGTTCTAATGATTATATAATAACAATGCATGTTGCTTGAGGACAAATTTCTCCTTCTCAACAGTAACCTTCGGACTAATCTTATTACTATTAAGACATATGTTTTGGGAGTGGGTCTGGTAAGAACTTTCTATTGTTAGTTCTAATCCTGTTATTTTAAGATGCATTTTGTGTGAGTGACTCTGCTTCAGTTCAGTTCAGTTGAGTCACTCAGTTCTCTCTGACTGTTTGCAACCCCATGGACTGTAGCACACCAGGCCTCCCTGTCTATCATCAACTCCTGGAGTTTACTCAAACTCATTTCCATTGAGTTGGTGATGTCATCCAACCATCCCATCCTTTGGCATCCCCTTCTCCTTCTGCCTTCAATCTTTCCCAGCATCAAGGGCTTTTCAAATGTGTCAGTTCTTCACATCATGTGGTCAAAGTATTGGAGTTTCAGCTTTAGCATCAGTCCTTCCAATGAATATTAAGGACTGATTTCCTTTATGATAGACTGGATCTCCTTGCAGGCCAAGGGACTCTCAACAGTCTTCTCCAACACCACAGTTCAAAAGCATCAATTCTTCAGTGCTCACCTTTCTTCACAGTCCAACTCTCACATCAAAACCATAGCCTTGACTAGACAGACCTTTGTCAAACTAGATGGATCACAGTTTATTGTGATCCACACAGTCAAAAGTTTTGGCACAGTCAATAAAGCAGAAATAGATGTTTTTCTGGAACTTTCTTGCTTTTTTGATGATCCAGTGGATGTTGGCAATTTGATCTCTGATTCCTCTGCCTTTTCTAAAACCAGCTTGAACATCTGGAAGTTCACAGTTCACATATTGCTGAATCCTGGCTTGGAGAATTTTGAGCATTACTTTACCAGTGTGTGAGATGAGTGCAGTTGTGCAGTGGTTTGACATTGCCTTTCTGTGGGTCTGGTAAGACCTTTCTATTATTAGTAACTGAAAGGTTGTTTCTGAACTATGCAAAGACGCTGGGATTCTTGGCTTCCGGAGAAGAGTTCAATCTGGGGCCAGAGACAAGCCTTGATCACTCAGAGCTTTTGTGTAATAAAGTTTTATTGAAGTATAAAGCAGATAGAGAAAGCTTTTGACATAGGCATCAGAAGGGGGCAGAAAGAGTACCCCCTTGCTAGTGTTAACAATAGAGTTATATACTCTCCAATGAATCAAAAGAATGCCTGGAAGTTGTAAAGACCTCACCAGACCTACTCCCATAATTTCCATTTTAAAATAACAGGATTAGCCAGAAGGTTTAATCCAGAGACTGTCCTCAGGCAGGATACATCATTGTTATCTAATCCTAAGGAATTATAATAAGAGCCACAACCAAGTACCACCAAGCAAATCATTCCCTATTGCCTGGAGAGGGGAAAAAGTTTGTCCTTTCTTCCTCCTTGAGAATTTTAGACCCCTCTCTCCTTGGGGACCCCTAGACTTCTTATCAATCTCCCTAGGAAATGACTCTCTCATAACCAACTGAAAAACTATGTAAGGCCTTAATAAGACTCTCGGCCCCCTTCTGATGTCTATATCAGAAGCTTTCTCTATCTCTTTTTATACTTTAATAAAACTCTGCTACACAAAAACTCTGACTAATCAAGCCTCATCTCTGGTCCCAAAGCTAAATTCTCTTCTTCAGAGATCAGGAATCTGACATAATTCACCTTAAGCTATCAATAAGCAAGAGAGCATATTATGAAAATATCCATCAAGTTTTCTTTACATCATACAATTATCTTAACAATGAAATACAACTTATTAGGAAAAGCATTGAAATTGTACTTGGGTCCAATGTAATGATGAAATCATTTCAGCATTTTATTTAGGAAGTGAAAAGTGTGAGACTCTTTACACAAACATTTTTAGCATTGCATTTTCTTCTTAGAGGAGTAAATTCAATTAATGATTAAGAAATGGAGGTCACGAATTTGAAATTACTCACCCTCCATTACTCACCATTCCACACAGATCTAATGATACCTTGGACCATAGAATTTTACTGACACCTATCACACAAATTTCCAGAAGCTGCATGGTTGAGCCTCTTGTCTATCATCAATAGTCAGATCAGATCAGATCAGTCTCACAGTCGTGTCCGACTCTTTGCGATCCCATGAATCGCAGCACGCCAGGCCTCCCTGTTCATTACCATCTCTTGGAGTTCACTCAAATTCACGTCCATCGAGTCCATGATGCCATCCAGCCATCTCATCCTTGGTCGTCCCCTTCTCTTCCTGCCCCCAATCCCTCCCAGAATCAGAGTCTTTTCCAATGAGTCACTTCTTCGCATGAGGTGGCCAAAGTACTGGAGTTTCAGCTTTAGTATCATTCCTTCCAAAGAAATCCCATGGTTGATCTCCTTCAGAATGGACTGGTTGGATCTCCTTGCAGTCCAAGGGACTCTCAAGAGTCTTCTCCAACAACACAGTTCAAAAGCATCAATACTTTGGCGCTCAACTTTCTTCACAGTCCAACTCTCACATCCATACATGACCACAGGAAAAACCATAGCCTTGAATAGACGGACCTTAGTCGGCAAAGTAATGTCTCTGCTTTTGAAAATACTATCTAGGTTGGTCATAACTTTTATTCCAAGGAGTAAGCTTCTTCTAATTTCATGGCTGCAGTCACCATCTGCAGTGATTTTGGTGTGAAGTGTGTGAAGTCGCTCAGTCGTGTCCGACTCTTTGCGACCCCGTGGACTGTAGCCCACCAGGCTCCTCTGTCCATGGGATTCTCCAGGCAAGAATACTGGAGTGGGTTGCCATTGTTTCCACTGTTTCCCCATCTATTTCCCATGAAGTGATGGGAACAGATGCCATGATCTTCATTTTCTGAATGTTGAGCTTTAAGCCAACATTTTTGCTATCCTCTTTCACTTCCATCAAGAGGATTTTTAGGTCCTCTTCACTTTCTGCCATAAGGGTGGTGTCATCTGCATATCTGAGGTTATTGATATTTCTCCCGGCAATCTTGATTCCAGCTTGTGTTTCTTCCAGTCCAGCCTTTCTCATGATGTACTCTGCATTGAAATCAAATAAGCAGGGTGATAATATACAGCCTTGACGTACTCCTTTTCCTATTTGGAACCAGTCTGTTGTTCCATGTCCAGTTCTAACTGTTGTTTCCTGACCTGCATACAGATTTCTCAAGAAGCAGGTCAGGTGGTCTGGTATTCCCATCTCTTTCAGAATTTTCCACAGTTTATTGTGATCCACACAGTCAAAGGCTTTGGCATAGTCAATAAAGCAGATGTAGATGTTTTTTTGGAACTCTCTTGCTTTTTCCATGATCCAGCAGATGTTGGCAATTTGATCTCTGGTTCCTCTGCCTTTTCTAAAACCAGCTTGAACATCAGGGAGTTCATGGTTCACGTATTGCTGAAGCTTGGCTTGGAGGATTTTGAGGATTACTTTACTAGCATGTGAGATGAGTGCAATTGTGTGGTAGTTGGAGCATTCTTTGGTATTGCCTTTCTTTGGAATTGGAATGAAAACTGACCTCTTCCAGTCCTGTGGCCACTGCAATAGTAGTGTTCTGAAAAAGTTTCTAACTTACACAGTCTTTCCTTGATCACTTTGGACCAATTTTTCCTTCATGGCACCATGCATATGATAGTGAATTCAAAGAACTCAGTGACTCTTATGAAACCAAATAAAATAAAATGGCTTATTGCTAGAGGCAACTAGCCTGAGATATCCAAACTAATCAAAGTCTCTCCAGGTTATCTGTTAGACTTTGGGTATAATTATTCCCCTTGTATCTTAAATTTCATTGCAATAGACCAATTTGGATGTCTTTTCTAAAAGGAGACAGAGTGAGTTTTTTCATTTGTTTAAATTAGAGAAATTTAAGGACATATGCAGGACATTATGTAATTTAGAAGGAATATGGAGGTATTAACTACAGGGAAGGATAATAGAAAATAGTAATTTCTTTGGTAGGTGGAAGAGAACAACTTAAGTGAAGCTCCAATTAATTGGCTTCTTTGCTTGCTTTTCAGTTGTTTTTGATGAAGTGGTGATACATTTGAGAATGATGGAGTGATGTTAGGATAGAAGAATTAAACAAATCATGTTAAATACTTGAAATGGCTTTTTGAAACATGGTGGGGATAACTGAGACATATTATATTAAAACCTGCTAACTGATGATTCAGGTTGTGAAAGTGAAGTTGCTCAGTCATGTCCGACTATTTGTAACCCCATGGACCATAGCCTACTAGGTTCCTCCATCCACGGGATTTTCCAGGTAAGAGTACTGGAGTGGGTTGTCATTTCCTTCTTCAGGGGATCTTCCCCACCCAGAGATCAAACCCACGTCTCCAGCATTGCAGGTAGATGCTTTATCATCTGACCCACAAGGGAACCCTGATTCAGGTTAGGAAAAAAGAATTCAGTGTATCACTTCATTGGATCCTGGAGTGAGTGTTGGAGGTGGATTTGGTAGGTATAAGTGTGAGTGTGTTTTGTATTTCTTCAGTAGAATTTCCCATAGAAGTTAATTTCCATACAGTAGATTATTTATTTATTTATTTTACTAAGTTTGCAGTTTGTTTGGGGAGATATCCGAATAAAGAGCAAAGGAGTTAAGGACATACAGGGTGAGAGTTGAAAACTGCGATCTAGGCCAGTTTGGGAAAGAAAAAGATTAAGGACAGACTGATGAAGAGACAAAAAGGTGAAAAGATTGGGAGATCCTTATGATGTCAAAATATATTGAGAATAAGGAATTCAGAAAATCATTGTCATTGTATTCATAAGTTGCAGGGACTTCCCTGGGTCCAATGATTAAGACTCTGTGCTTCCAGTGCATGGGGTGTGGATCTCTGGTTAGGGAACTAAGGCAGGGAACAGGCAGCACGGTGTGTCCCCCTCAAAAAAATGGAATACTGTAAGGTTTTAGAAGAAATATGACAAAAAGTAAAGCCTCTAATGGAACATAAAAAATAGAACTGAAATTAAATGTCTCAAAAAAGTGTGAGACAAGGATTCTTTTTTACCATTATTTTAATCTCTTTAATTTTACTATTATTTTGTTACAAGCTACATGTAACACTAAGATGGTCTGTAAATAAAATCCTCTTCTGTTTCACAAGTAGAGACTGAATACTGATTAACAATTATAATAAGAGCCACAACCAAGCCTCTCAAGACCAGTGCCACCAAGCAAATCATTCCGTGCTGCCTGGAGAGGGGTCACACAGCATTGTTCTGGGTCCCCATCCTGACTAAAAGGAAGCCTTCACAATGCCCTGAGCCCTCGATGTCCTACAAGTGATGGAGGATGTCCGCAAGTCCCGTGTAGCAGGAACCCGCTTAAGTAGCAACACCCTTCACTCTCAAATGGAAGGGAACATGTACAAAAAGAAAAGTGATGGAAAGTGAAAGTGAAGTCGCTCAGTGACTCTTTGCAGCCTCATGGAATGAGAAGCCTGGTAGGTAGACTGTAGCCTATCAGGCTTTTCAGTCCATGGAATATGCCAGGCAGGAGTACTGCAGTGGGTTGCCATTTCCTTCTCCAGGGGATCTTCCTGACTCAGGGACTGAACCTAGGTCTCCCGCATTGCAGGCAGACGCTTTACCATCTGAGCCATCAGGGAAGCCCTGAAAAGTGATGGGGGTACCTTTAAATTTGATGCGAACCTGGAGGAAGCTCCTGCTGGCAGATCAGACACCACTGCTTCCACTGGAAACGAGGTTGATGTATCATATCCTCCAAGAAGACCAGGCCGCAAGTTGGGCCATGAGCACCACTGCTACTGCTGGTCACCTCCCTCCTGGAACCTCACTCACAGGACACTGTTGGCTTTCCCAGGAGTCACGACTTCCGGTGGTGATGGACCCTGAGGCTTTCATGACCACCGGCATTAAAGGCATCTTCTATGAATCTGCCTATACAGCTCTGGTCACAGACTCTCCTCTACTGTTGAGGAGACAACACCAGAGTTCTGCACAGGCGTGCCTGCCGCTCCCATTAGCATCCGCGGATGGTCATGCCTCAGCACTGCTGAGGAGTACCTTAACAAGGATGAGCTGGCCGGTGCTGCAAAGGCTGCGACCCCAGACTGAGTGTCCTGCTGTGTGGCTCCTAAGATAACCGCCACCAAACCAGAGTTCAGAATGGGTTTGAAGGGCATCAGGTGCCCTCTTCAGTGGTCCCCTTCTGAAGACTTCCTTCAGCTAGGCTTAAAGACGGTCCACAGCTTCCAACGCTTAGGCCTCTGATAGGTAGAAATAGCCACTGAGTGGTCTTTTTTATTTTTAATTAAGGTGTAATCGATAGAGAACATTATGTTAGTTTCCAATGTATAGCGTTGTGGTTTGACACGTGTATATGTTTTGAAATGGTCACCACAATACATCTATTTCATATGCATCACCATACAGTTATATTTTTTTCTTCTGAATTTTTAAGATCTAGTCTCCTAGCAACTTTCAACTATGCAATACAGAATTATTAACTGTAGTCACCATGTTCATCTTCACATCTCCAGAAATTATTTTATACCTAGGAGATTGGACATTCTGACCCACCTCACCTGTTTTGCCTATCTCCTTTCCGTTTGGCAACACCCCATCTGTTTTCTGTATCTAAAGTTGTTTATTTCTTGTCACTTTTTTCACTTAGCATAATGCCCTTAGCATAAGGTCCCTGTTGTCCCAAATGGAAAGATTTCATTCTTTTCTATGGCTGACTGTTAGTTAGTTGAATATGTATGTACAGAAGAAGAGGTGGCAAGAATACACAGAACTATACAGAAAAACTCTTCATGACCCCAATAACCTTGATGGTGTAATCACTCACCTAAACCCAGACATCTTGGAGTGCAAAGTCAAGTGAGCCTTAGGAAGCACCACTAGGAACAAAACTAGTGGAGGTGGTGGAATTCCAGTTAAGCTATTATAAATCCTAAAGATGACACTGTTAAATTGCTGCACTCAATATGGCAGCAAATTAGGAAAACAGCAGTGGCCACAGGACTGGAAAAAAAGTTACTTTTCATTCCAATCCCAAAGAAAGGAAATGCCAAAGAATGTTCAAACTACCACACAATTGCACTCATTTCATAGGCTAGCAAAGTAATACTCAATATTCTCCAAGCTAGGCTTCAACTATCCATGAACTCTGAACTTCCAGATGTCCAAGCTGGTTTTAGAAAAGGCAGAGGAATCAGAGATCAAATTGCCAATATCTGCTGGATCATAGAAAAAGCAAGAGAATTCCAGAAAAACATCTACTTCTGCTTCACTGACTATGCTAAGGTCTTTGACTGAGTGGATCACAACAAACTGTGGAAAATTCTTGAAGAGGTGGGAATACCGGACCAACTTACCTGCATCGAGAAATCTGTATACAGGTCAAGAAGCCTTAGTTAGGACCGGACATGGAACAACAGACTGGTTCCAAATTGGGAAAGGAGTACATCTAGGCTATATGTTGTCACCTTGCTTATTTAACTTCTGTGCAGAGTACATCATATGAAATGCTGGACTGGATGAAGCACAAGCTGGAATCAAGATTGCCAGGAGAAATATCAATAACCTCAAATATGCAGATGATGCCCCTCCTTATAGCAGAAAGTGAAGAAGAACTAAAGAGCCTCTTCATGAAAGTGAAAGAGGAGAGTGTAAAAACTAGCTAAAACCTCAACATTCAAAATATGAAGATCATGGCATCTTGAATCACGACTTCATGGCAAATAGAAGGGGAAACAATGGAAACAGTGGCTGACTTTGTTTTTCTGGGCTCCAAAATCACTGCAGATGGTGACTGCTGCTCTGAACTTAAAAAACACTTGCTCCTTGGAAGAAAAGCTATGACAAACCTAGACATCATATTAAAAAGTGGAGGCATTACTTTCCTGACAAAGGTTCATATATTCAAAGCTATGGTTTTTCCAGTAGTCATGTATGGATGTGAGTGTTGGACCATAAAGAAAGCTGAGTGCCAAAGAACTGATGCTTTTAAGCTGTGGTATTGGAGAAGAGTATTGAGATTCCCTTGGACAGTTTGATCAAGGAGATCCAACCAGTCAATCCTAAAGGAAATCAGTTCTGAATTTTCATTGGAAGGACTAATGCTGAAGCTGAAGTTCCAATACTTTGGCCACCTGATGGGAAGAACTGACTTATTTGAAAAGACCTTGATCCTGGGAAAGATTGAAGACAGAAGGAGAAGATGACAACAGATGATGAGATGGTTGGATGGCAACCCCAAGCTCAACGGATATGAGTTTGAGCAAGCTCAGGAGTTGGTGATGGACAAGGAAGCCTGGCATGCTGCAGTTCATGGGGTGGCAAAGAGCTGGATGTGACTGAGTGACTGAACTGAACTGAACGTGTATATACATGCATTTATTAGATATTCCCTAACTGCAAGGAGATCCAACCAGTCCATCCTAAAGGAGACCAGTCCTGGGTCTTCATTGGACTGACTGAGGCTGAGACTGAAACTCCAATACTTTGGCCATCTCATGTGAAGAGTTGACTCATTGGAAAAGACCCTGATGCTGGGAGGGATTGGGGGCAGGAGGAGAAGGGGACGACAGAGGATGAGATGGCTGGATGGCATCACCAACTCAATGCACATGAGTTTGGGTGAACTCCAGGAGTTGGTGATGGACAGAGAGGCCTGGCATGCTGTGATTCATAGGGTCGCAAAGAGTCTGACACAACTGAGCAACTGAACTGAACTGAACCATTCATCTGTAGATACTCACTCAAGTTTTTTTTTTTTTTCCATATCTTGTTTGCTACAAATAATGCATAATGCTGCAAAGAACATGGGGCTGTATATATCTTTTTGAGATAGTATTTTTGTTTCCTTTGAATAAATATTCTAAGTAGAATTGCTGGATCATTTGGAAGTTCTGTTTTAAATTTCTTCAAGAACCTCCATACTATTTTCCATAGTGGCAACACCAATTTTCACTCCACCAGCTGTGCACAAGAGTTTCCTTTTCTCCACATCTTCACTAATACTTGTTATGTATTATCTTTTTGAAAGTAGCCATTTTGAGAAGTATGAAGTGATAGCTCATTGTGGTTTTGGTTTGAATTTCCCTAATAATTAGTGATGTTGAGCATCTTTTCATGTACCTGTTAGCTGTCTGTATGTCTTCTTTGGATAAATGTGATTCAGATTTTCTGCCCATTTTTAAAAATTGAATTGTTTGTGGTTTTTTGCTGTTGAGTTGTGTGGCTTTTGATATATAATGGACTTGGATATTGAAATTCTCAAGATGATGTGAACATCTTTATGGCAAAAAAATTAATCCCAGCCTATTGTTATATTAACATTTTATTTTAAGCCTAATGGTTACCTCAGCATTCTTGTTAAAAAAGAAATTGGTTTTAGATCTACCTGAAAGATGTTTGATTTGACACTGATGCCATTTTACCTCCAAATCTATCAGGGCCCTTCACAACATACATGTGTGAAGGAGGATCAGATACACCACTCTTCAGATTAATGGGAAATAATGGAGTTTCACTGTTCATTATTTTCACTAGTTTCACTCTTTATAATGTATTCTTCAGAAATAACACATTGGTTAGTATTAAATATTATAAATATATTGGGTTTGCCAAACTTGGTCTACCTGCTGTAATCTTTCCATACATATTAGGCTAGAGAAAAGATAGCTAATTAGGATTGCTCTGAGTTGATATAATAGAAGAGGATTCTCCGGAGATATTTTGTCTTGACTGATTAAGTCAAGCAGATAATGTAGAAGCCTAAGTGTCAAGGTGAAAGCCTCATTTTAGCAAACTATGATAGTTTTTGATTTTCAGGTCTGTTTGTTTCCTACACTTGTAGTACCACAGCGGGTATGCCATATTCAATGAGCATGACTTGGTGCACAAGCAGCTAAACAGGGACATGATCAGACTGATGCTCCCTCTCATAGGGTCAGAGAAACTGTGAAGCAAAAGTCTCAACATTTTATTTATCCCGACACAGAGCATTCCTACAGAGTATTGATAGAGATAAGCAGAACCAAGAGGCAGAGAGAAAGGCAGGAACTTCGTCATTATTTTGTGTTCTAGAAACAAGTCTTCTCTTATCTTACCATGTAAGATGCTGAGCACTGTGGTTATTAGTTCCATGGAGCATCCTTTACTGACCAGAGTCAGAGCTGAATTTTTCACTTTAATAGAAAACACCATGAGCAGCATAGAAAAGAGGTGTGTGAGCACAGAATGTGACAAGGGACAGAAACATATTTTTAATTTAAATTGGGGTATAGTGGTGACTGTGGATTGAGATTTAGAACACTAGAGAAATATGTGACAATGTTGTAGTTGGCTGAGTAATTCTTATAGTTGCAATATAAAACGATATTTATGAAAGCAGATCAAAGCACATGGTAGTATCCTTTCTTTCTTTCTTTTTTTTTTTTTTTTAGTAACCAAAAACCTGGAATGACTGTCAATTATCGAATAATGGAATAGATCTTTGTGCTCCAAGGTAAAGTTAGTGACAGTAAAATTGAGTGTGAATCATAAATGAGAGTGAGGAGGAAAGTAGCATACAAAGAAATAGAAAAGCTTGATCTCTCCACACTAATACCACAGTTCTGGGGCTATTGAGTATTGAAATGTGCTTTCAGTGTATAAAACATGCACACTTTTAGATATATTGGATTAAACAATTATATAATTGAATATCATCATTATTTTCAATTTTTTCAATTGCTCTAGTACTTAAAATTGTACACACATATATATGACTTACATCTGAGGTTCACGTTATATTTCTCCTTTACTCTAGATTTTCCTAAATATTAAAGTGAACACCATGCATATTTTCTGCTGAAAGTTTCTAAAATAATTAAAAATTGGCTCCATTATAAATTTCTATCAATTGAGTTATATCATGGTTTATAGAGACACAGGCTAATTCTTGGCCTAAACATAAGTCAGTAAGTGAAGGTTTGAAAGGACAGAAAGAGCTATAAAGTCTGATAATTAGAGATGAAAACCTCAAAGTTGATTGCCTGATTCATGGTTACTAAATTATTTTGGTTACTAAAAAAAATAATTCCTAGTTTTGAATGAAATCTACGTTGAGATTTTAGAGGAGGTGCCTTGTTGGAGGCAACCTCAAAACTGTCAAACATTTCCCCTTGCTATAGTCTGAATGTTTACATCCCTCCAAAATTCATATATTGAAATCCTGATGCCTAGAAGTGATGGTATAAAGAAGTGCAATATTTGGATAGCACTCAGATCATGATTGGGGGAGCCTCAAGAATAGGCTTATCAGACTCCATAGTGATTCCGCTCTCTTTTACAAAGTGAAGATACAGGAGGAAGGTGTCAGCTGCAAACAAGGAAGAGCATCGTCCCTAGAGCATGAACATGCTGGCAACTTGCTCTTAGATTTCCCAGCCTGCAGAACTGTGAGAAATAAGTGGATGCTGTTTACAAGCTACCAGAATTTGGTTACAGCAACAGTACAGACCAAGCATGTATGTGTGCTCAGTTGCCCAGTCATGTCTGACTATTTTTGACCATATGGACTACATAGCCCACCCGACTCCTCTATCCAAGGGAATTTTCCAGGCAAGAATACTAGAGTGGATTGCCATTTCCTCTTCCAAGAGATCTTCCCTCTCCAGGGATCAAACCAGCATCTCCTGAGTCTCCAACATTCGCGGATGGATTCTTTACTATTGTGCCACCTGGAAGCCAGAGCAGACTAAGACCATCCCTAACTTCTTGGACTTCCCAGGTGGTCCTAGTGGTAAAGAACTCGCCTGTCAATGTGGAAGACATAAGAGGCACAGGTTCACCCTTGGGTCAGGAAGATTCCCTGGAAGAGGGCTTGGCAACCCACACTAATATTCTTGCCTAGAGAATCCCATAGGCAAAGGAGCCTAGTGGACTATATGAATAGGGTTACAAAGAGTCAGACATGATTGAAGCAACATAGAATGCATAAACATCCCTAAATTATCTTCCTCATAAAAGGTAAACATTCTATATATATATATAAAATGCCAGTAAACAAATCTGGAGACAGTTAAAGTCCACGGGGTCACAAAGAGTCGGACACGACTGAGCGACTGAACTGAACTGAAGCACATGCTATTGGGCAGAGTGGTTTGTTATTTTTGTTGTTGTTGTTGTTTTTTCTCCTAGACTGCAAGAGAGAATATGTTATCAATTATTTTTCCCCAACTTCATTCTTTTTTCCAAAGGACAGGCATTTTGTTTTCACTCTGCCATCATGTTTGGGTGCATTTGGGGAGATGAAATTATCATTTAACCTCAGAATAACATTCTCATTAGAAATTACAACTTGCATCAAAACAGAAAGACCATGTTGAAATACTTGGAGCCTTGTAAAAATGTGCCTGCCATCCTTTGGAAAATTATAGATATAATTTGCATTTCAGGTACAAACATTGTATCTGATTAGAAGTAAATATTATTGAAATTAAGTATAATCTGTTTGTTAAATAGGATGAATACATATAGGACAGTAAGAGTAAAATAAATTTAGCAGATATGTTTAGTGTGTATGTGTGTATGTGTGTATTCAAGTGAACTTGCACTTTTGAATCTTATATATCTTCTCTTTCTTTTGAGTGATTTATATTATAACCTACATGGTTATGACTGCCTATAAATCATGATACTTCCTTTCAGGTACAAAGCAGCATGCAATCATGTTTTATTCTTCATCAGTTAGTGTAAGATAGGTTTATTTTTTAATAGCATGTGTTTGTATGAACATGTGTTGAAGTTTGGACTTGGCTTTTCTCTTAAGCAATCAAAAAAGCCTTCTATAGCAAAGGTAGGAAAAATTGACAAAGGAAGAAATAAAGGTAGTTCTAGGGAACAAATTTTCTGAATTTATTTTGTGATTGCATAAATAATTTTCTCTTCACATACAATATAATTGGTTCATAAGGAGCCAGTGCTGGTGGTTTCTCATTTACTCAAAACATCATTAGGTCTGTCTTTTGGCTTCTTATTGAATAAAAGGTAAAACCTCACACTATTTTTCCAATTCTTTGCTCAAATTTATTCACTTAGAAGAGTGTGTCTTTATATATGAAAAATATGATTACATATAAAAACTATGCTATAACTAATTTAAAGTTTGCTTTGGTATTTTCTTTAGGCATGTCAATACTTACATTCTGGCAAATGTTTTATTTCACTTTTATTTAATGCATTCACCATATTCTGCTATTTAGGACTGTTATCTCAGTGTGTAATGACAGTCTTCCAATGTGTGTAAATTATCTCACACAATGTACTGATCATACTAGTTCTAAGCCTAAGGTCTTGTGGTTATTTACATTTGTGAACTTAATTTTCTAATTCAAATGGCATCTGTGTTTCAAAGTACTAGCATATATTCCTCTGGAACAGAATAATGACAGTTATTTTCAAGTGTAAGTTATAACCACATTGGCTGTGGGAGTTTACTGTCAATAAGTTGATTTATTCCTCTTGTGCTGCAGGATTGGAATTGAGTGTCTAGTGAATCCATGTGCACCAAAATTGAGTGAATGATAAGTATATGTGAATCATAATAAGGTTTTTAGATACAAAGAAAAATATGAAAAATTAGACTATCTGAAGACATACACTACAGTAGTTAGTTTTATAATGAAGGAATTTTATTTGCACTTTTCAATTTTATTCACAATCTTAGTTTTATATCATATGAAATAAATGTAAAATAAATGTTCTAAAACAGTGCCTAGCACATCATAACTACTGAACAGATGTTAATTATTAGTAATCATAAATCAAAATTCACCTGCTTTGTACAATTCTTAAATCTCAGTATAAATAATTTTACATCAGGGGTTAATTATTATGTTAAATTACATTTCATCATCTCTTGAATAGGCTTAAACTGAAGGTATTCTGAGAATATACTTGCATGCTGGTAGGGAAAAGGGGATTCATCTTGACCTGAAAATGATCCAGCCAAAGTTGTTGCAGGTAATGTTTGGTAACATATCATCATCAAACAAACAAAAAAAAATTTTTTTGCGTTATATGAAACAGCGATCTATATAGTGAAGAGTAAGCATACATTCATGAAATAATGCATGATGGACAGGGAATCATGATGTGCTGCAGTCCATGGGGTCGCAAAGAGTCAGAAATGACTGAGCAACTGAACTAAACTGAGACATGCATTCATGAAATAATGCATGATGATAGCTATGTATATCGACTTGTGCGAAGATAAAATTATGGAAACACTTACTGAAAGTGTGAAATAAGGGAGTGTAAGGCCAGATTGCACTGTGCTAGACAATGACAACATACCAGTTTGCAGATCCTTTTGTGTACACTCATTTCTTCCATCCATCAGAACCAAAAGCCTACCAAGATCTAGCAATATAAAGGAGGTAGCTGTGAATTCACAACTGTCTTTAAGAGCATTAATTATTAATTCCTTAGCTAACTTAAATACAACAGCTTGTTTTCCAATACTATCTTTATCATATCTATTAATCATAAGCTGGAAGCAAGAGATGAACTAAGTGCCTTCTATGAAAACAAAGAAATGGTTATGTGACTCCTGATGAGTATAAGTTTCTTGACAATGGTAAAAATATTTAGCTATTTAATGGTGGAGAACATGATGTAGACCGAATTTTGGTAACATGAAAGAAGAGAGTGAAAAAGTTGGCTTACAGCTCAACATTCAGAAACCTAAGATCATGGCATCTGGTCCCATCACTTCAAGGCAAATAGATGGGGAAACAATGGAAACATTGAGAGATTTTATTTTTTGGGGATCCAAAATCACTACAGATGGTGACTTCAGTCATGAAATTAAAAGACACTTGCTCCTTGAAAGAAAAGCTATGACCAACTTAGATAGCATATTAAAAAGCAGAGACATTACTTTACCAGCAAAGATCCATCTAGTCAAAGCTATGATTTTTCCAGTAGTCATGTATGGATGTGAAAGTTGGACTATAAAGAAAGCTGAGTGCTGAAGAATCGATGCTTTTGAACTGTGGTATGGGAAAAGACTCTTGATAGTCCCTTTGACTTCAAAGAGATCCAAACAGTCAATCCTAAAGGAAATCAGTCCTGAATATTCATTGGAAGGACTGATGCTGAAGCTGAAACTCTAATACTTTGGCCCCCTGATGTGAAGCACGAACTCATTGGAAAAGACCCTGATGCTGGGAAAGATAGAAGGTGGGAGGATAAGGCGTCGACCGAAGATGAGATGGTTGGATGGCATCACCAACGTGATGGCCATGAGTTTGAGAAGGCTCCAGGAGTTGATGATAGACAAGGAGACCTGGTGTGCTGCATTCCATGGGTTCACAAAGAGTTGGACATGACTGAGCGACTGAACTGAACTGAACTGACAGAATCTTCTGATTTAGATGATTTGGTAAACTATACAGATGCTTGCTCCTTGAAAGGAAAGCTATGACAAAACTAGATGGTGTATTAAAAAGTAAAGACATCACTTTGCTAACAAAGGACTGTATTGTCAAAGCTATGGTTTTTCCAGTAGCCATGTATAGATGTGAGAGTTGGATCATAAGGCTGGGCACCAAAGAATTGATTCTTTTGAATTGTGGTGTTGGAGAAGACTCTTTTTTATTTTTTTTAAATTTTATTTTTACTTTATTTTACTTTACAATACCATATTGGTTTTGCCATACGTTTACATGAATCCACTACGGGTGTATACGAGCTCCCAATCCTGAATCCCCCTCCCATCTCCCACCCCATATCCTCTCTCTGGATCATCCCCTTGTACCAGCCCCAAGAATCCTGTATCCTGTATCAAACATAGGCTGGTGCTTCGTTCTTACATGATAGTATACACGTTTCAATGCCATTCTCCCAAATCATCCCACCCTCTCCCTCTCCCACAGAGTCCAAAAGTCCGTTCTATACATCTGTGTCTCTTTTGCTGTCTCGCATACAGGGTCATCATTGCCATCTTTCTAAATTCAATATATATATGTCAGTATACTGTATTGGTGTTTTTCTTTCTGGCTTACTTCACTCTGTATTTGAGAGTCCCTTGGACAGCAAGGAGATCAAACCAGTCAATCCTAAAAGAAATCAGTTCTGAATATTCATTAGAAGTACTGATACTGAAGTTGAAGCTGCAGTGCTTTGGCCACATGATGCAAACAGCTGACTCATTGGAAAAGACCCTGATGCTGGGAAAGACTGAAAGCAAAAGGCGAAGGAGGCAATAGAGGATGAGATGGTTGGATGGCACCACTGACTTTATGAACATGAGTTTGAGCAAACTCTGGGAGATAGTGAAGGACAGGGAAGCCTGGGTGATGCAGTCCATAGGGTCTCAAAGAGTTGGACACAACTTAGTGACTGAACAACAACAACAACAGACTGGATGTGTGATGAAACATTTAAGTATTTAAACATTTATGTGTACTACCAGTTATATATGTTACATATATTGCTAAGAAATAGCAGCATCCCTCATTGATTTTACTTCCAAGGAAATCTGAGGAGACTTACAGCAGATTTTTAAAAATAATTTTATGTATTTATTTATTTTTGGCTGTGTTGTGTCTTCATTGCTGTGCAGGCTTTTCTGTAGTTTCTGCGAGTGGGGGTTACTCTCTACTTGCAGTAAGTGGGTTTCTCATTGTGGTGGCTTCTCTTGTTGTGGATCATGGGTTCTAGCACTTGTGGGTTTCAGTGTTTCAGCTCCTGAGATCTAGAGCACAGGCTCAGTAGTTGTGGGCACAGACTTTGTTTTACAGCATGTGGGATCTCCCAGGACCAAGGATTGAACCCATGTCTCTTGCATTGCTAGGCAGATTCTTTACCACTAGCCACCAGGGAAGAATATATATATATAATGGAGAACTTATGGCCAACATTAAATTCTAATCTTTAGTGATCAACTTTGAGAAAAATAATGTCATCACCTTCTCTAAGATATACCCAAATACACCTATAACTGGCTCCTTATTTCATATGGCAAAACATATTTACAACTGATACTGGACAGGACTTGTGCTGTCAAACTATTACTGAATTTAACGCAAAAATTAAATTCATTACAGTTTTACCATTCCTTCTATTCAGCAATTTTATCAATGGTTTTATCCACCTGACTGATGATGATGATTTGCTGTAAGAATTGGTTTCTTATTTTGAAACACACTTCCTTGGAGGAGAAAGAAACCAAGGGCTCTGTCCAGAGAGCTGACCTCATGTTTCCCACACTATTTTGGAGCATCTATCAATGGACATGTGACAATATGCCAAGAACACACAACAGTATAGAAAACTTTCACTACACAATACAAAACATTCTAATGTTTGACAACTGATACTTATCTTGATGAAGAAGGGGATTTTAACACTGAAAAAAAAAAAAAGAAACACCAAAAGAGGAAACAAAAAGCAAAAAAAAAAAGCATAATATTATGAAGAAAAGTCTTTAAAATGTTTGATACAATTCACAGAACAAAATCAGTTATGGTCACTAATGTAATGATTCTGAAAGGGAAGACCCTTTGAGATTCCTGAGCATGGAAGACATTTTGTACCCAGCTTCTTGTAGGCAAACTCCAGCCTCCATGATCTTCCCTGCATTCCAAAGGGTAGATAGCAAATCAAGTGAGGGGCAGTCATAAAACCATCTGAGGTAAGATTAAAGGGGCCAGAGATACACATCAAGAGCCTGCACATGCCCTAATCTTGTCAGCAACCCCATCCACTTTGATCCATTGCTATAAAACTCCTCATCAAACCCTCCCAGGTTGGGACACATCCTTTTCTGAGGCAGAGGCCCACTGTGTTTTCCTTTTCCTAGCAAAGCAATAAAGCTCTTTTCTATGTCACCCAAAACTGAGATTTGATTTGGCACCAGTATACAGAAGCCAAGCTTTCAGGAGCAATTTCACATACATTTTAAATGTGTTCAAACAGCTTTAGCACTTTCACTTTCCACAATAAAATCTTTAAAATTTTTCATTAATCATTTCTATATGCCTTTTTTAATGTACCTATTTTATTTTCATTACTTTATTTTTTAGGAAAAAATTGTCTTACAGCCAATTAGTGGGGCAGAACTGCTTGCAGAGAAATAACTTATGGCAAAGAATCTTAGAACTGAAATCACAATAACTTAACAAAATGACAGGCTCAATATTTTCTACTTAAAATCCAAGGTTATTGTGTGTGTTGACATGTAGCCAGTGGATGTGGAAAAGAGAGACGTGTCACTACACATGGATTTTTTTATGTACCCAGCCTGCACTGGTATATATAACATATGCCCATATCCATTCATCAGTGATATATTACCTGGCCATATTTACCTATAAGTAAGGCTGGAAGATATCAACCAACTATGGAGCCCACCAGGCTCCTCTGTCCATGGGATTCTCCAGGCAAGATATCAAAGTGGGTTGTCATTCCCTTTTCCAGGGCATCTTCCTGTCCTAGGGATCAAATCTAGGTCTCCTGCATTTCAAGCAGTGTTTTGTTTTTTTTTTTTAACTGAGCCAATAGGGAAGCCCATAACTAACTAAACCTGGGAGATATCAACCGGCTATATGTTCATAAGGAAAAGGAGATAGTGTACAGTGTGCTAGTTTTGGCCAGAAGGGCTTTAGGAGGTACTTATATTCAGAATCAATCCAGAAGTACTAACTTCATTCTAAATGGTCCTAATATTTTGGAATATATTCACAAAGAAAAGAATGTATAGATTGTAGGTAGAAAGATTATGGCCAGATAAATGTGATTCAGAGCAAGTCTCATAATTGGATTTAATAAAAAAAAAAAAAATCATGAAACAAAGGCTGAAATCTATTGCTGTAGACTGGGAAAATAATGCAGAAGTGTGAACAAGAATTTGGCTTCATGGAAAGAAGTCCTCAGTTCTTATCTCATTTAGGCTTCAGTGAATAACAAAAATGCCATATTCCACTAACTACTTGGTGCATTAAACAGAGAACACTCAGTGATCTGACAGGAATGACTCTGAACCTGTAAGTGTCTTATTGCCTGCAGCTGAGCAAGGTTAGATAATATTCTATGACAAAACAGGTACCAGTATGCTGCGGACATAAAGGTGCACTAACTTATTAAGTAAGGATAGCACATCAGCAATGCAATTCACATTTTATTCATTGGTATTTCAATAGCTAAACTGAATTATATTTTGTTATAAATATTCTGTATGTGTCTTATGAGAACAGATTATATTTTAAATTTGACATTAATATATCACATTTTAGTATACTTGAACAACTTCATTTGTAAATTCATAAAAATTATTTTAATTAAAACCTTGGTTGGAAAAGTACATAAGTAATAAGTAACTATTTTTAGGTTCAGTCATTTTCACATATTAAATGAGAAGAATTAAGACCAATCATTTGTTCATGATTTGCTATTAAAATAACAATTTAAAGTCTAAGGAACTAACAATGCTATAAGAATATATACTGTTATTCTTTTTTTAAGAAAATAGATACTAGTTTAAATGGTTCTGTAGATCACCCTTAAAATTCATATTATCTAAAGGAACAACATATTTTTGTTGTTGTTTAGTCAGTAAGTCATGCCCAATTCTTTTATAACCCGTGGACTAAAGCCTGACAGGTTTCTCTGTCCGTGGGATTTGCCAAGCAAGAATACTGGAGTGGGCCGCCATATCTTCACCCAACAACATGTTTTCAGTCATATCTATTTAAAGGTAACTTAAATATGTGGAAAACAATTGGTCCATTTGCTTCATAGAAGCCTATTAATACAGCTCTTCCACTTGACATGAGGTCAGACATGCTGTCTTGGTCAAACACATATTATCAGGACAAATTTCAAGTGAATTAAAAATCACCAAATTTTTCTGTTGCATGCAATTTAATACATATCATATTGATGCTGAACACTCAGTCTCTGTCCACTAGTGTTGAAGAGAATCTCAAGAAACAGAATTTGGGGTAAAGTAGAAAAGAATAGTTTTATTACTTAATTTCAAGTGAATTAAAAATCACCAAATTTTTCTGTTGCATGCAATTTAATACATATCATATTGATGCTGAACACTCAGTCTCTGTCCACTAGTGTTGAAGAGAATCTCAAGAAACAGAATTTGGGGTAAAGTAGAAAAGAATAGTTTTATTACTTTGCCAGTCAAAGTGGGACACAGCGAACTTGTGCCTCTCAAAATTGTGTGCCCTAACCCAGGAAGACCTGGTGAGGAGTTTTATAACAATGGTTCTGGCTGGAGTTGCTGCTAAGAATCTTGGTGTGTGCAGGGCCTGCACTCCATTTAACCTCAAGTGATCTCCTGATGAGCTTTTCTGGTTCCTTAAACTAGTCTTAGATGGTCTCTTGATGAGTGTATCAAGGTTATCAATGAAGAATGCTAATATCTTTCATTTGTTGGGGGTTTTAATTCTGTAAAGGGCTCAAAGATCTTGCTACATGTATCCTTTGAGGTACAACCAGGACCCTGCTCCAAGACTGCACTGATGTTTCCTGGCTGCTCCTTCCTTGTCTCTGCATCCCATCCCTTCCCAGATTAGTAATTCTTTGTATCTGCTGTTTGGGACTCAGGGAAGGTCATGGAGCCTGGAGTCTATTCCCTACAAGCAAGGAACAGGTGACACAGTAAGGCTTCTGTGCCCTGGAGCCCCACAGTTTCAGCCTGCTCAGTTTCAGTGACACAGGGTTTATGTCATCATGTTTGAATATCAGTATATATGTGTATATGTATATATAGTGAAGTGAAGTCGCTCAGTCGCGTCCGACCCTCAGCGACCCCATGGACTGCAGCCCTCCAGGCTCCTCCATCCATGGGATTTTCCAGGCAAGAGTACTGGAGTGGGGTGCCATTGCCTTCTATATCTGGCATTAAAAAATAAGCCTACAGAGTCAGAAAAAATGCAATCAAGCAAACCAGTCAGGATAATATAATCCTAATCATGGAATTATTTAAAACTTAAATTTATTTAGCCACCTGGTATGTTTGAGTCAACACAAATAAAGCAAGATGGGGATGAAGTAGTTAATAAGAATTTACTTTATAATAACCATTTCAAATGTGTGGTTTAAATGCTTTTCCCATGAATGTAAATAATAGGAAAGTTATTAGGAACAAGATGATATACATGGCATAACCCAGGGAGCCAAATTAGAACACAATTCTAGTTCAAGGGAAAAAGAAAAATAATATCCACATGAACTAAACTGTACACACACACACACTTTCCCCCCAAAATGAAAGCAAACAAGCAAAATTAGACATTCTTTCAAGAGTTTCTCTAGACAACAACCTTATACTATAACAGATGCGAGAGATACTGAAATGAATAAGGCAAGCACACTCCTGTCCAAAAAGGTATTCCATCTGGAAGAAAAACAATTTAAGCATGATAAGCATCATAAAAAGAGAAATGCATAGAGACATGGAGCAACTAAATAAGTAAAGGAGCCTGATCTGGAGCAGCAGTATTTAGATGAGACACAAAAGATAAATAGGAGTCAAATAAGGCTTCCATCCATGTGAATGATAGGAAAGAGAAAATGCAGCATCGTCAAGTTTCTAAATCAGGACAGGGCATAATCTTCAGAAACCAAATGAGGCTTCATATTGCTGAAGTGAAAACAGCTTGAGAGATCATGCCCACAGATGAGACCAGGCATAAACAAGTGTACAAAATCAGGCAGGGTAATTACTTACGAACTGTAGTAAAGAGCCTCAACACTATCTTAAGTATCACATGAAGCAAAATATATTTATGTAGTAGAAGTCAGGGATCTATTTGAATTTTAAAATGATATCCCTCTAGGTACAGTCTAAAACTGTTTGACTTTGGTTAATAATTTAGTTGAGAGACCAGGAAAAAATCTTACTTCAATAGTCTAGGTTAAAAAAAAAAAATGGTTCTGACATTAACTGAGAGAATGAGAGAAAGGAATAAGATATCAGTGGGGTCGAATTTATTGAGTTTATAGATTGATTAACTACCTGGATTGAGAAAGAATTAGATTTTGAAAAATGTAGCTGCTTTTTATTCTTCTTCTTCTTCTTCTTGGTATAAAGATGGCTAGTGGTGCTTGCACTGAGATAGGGAAAACTAATAAAATGATAAAAAAAAAAATGGTTCTGACATTAACTGAGAGAATGAGAGAAAGGAATAAGATATCAGTGGGGTCGAATTTATTGAGTTTATAGATTGATTAACTACCTGGATTGAGAAAGAATTAGATTTTGAAAAATGTAGCTGCTTTTTATTCTTCTTCTTCTTCTTCTTGGTATAAAGATGGCTAGTGGTGCTTGCACTGAGATAGGGAAAACTAATAAAATGAAACTAATTTGGAGAATATATGTTTATATCATCTATGAATCTGGCAAATATGAGGTATCCAACAGTAATCCAAGTTGAGATATCTGGAGTAAAGTTAAATATGTACATCTGAGGGTGAAAGGGTGGCCCAGACTAGAAAAACCTGGGATCACAGGAGTTAATACAGTCACCTGAATATGACATATGAAGTGAGAAAATATACACATAAGAGATTCCTATGGGGTGGGATGTGGGAGGGGGATTCAGGATTGGGAGCTCATATACACCCGTGATGGATTCATGTCAATGTATTGAAAAACCAATACGGTATTGTAAAGTAAAATAAAGTAAAAATAAATAAATAAATAATAAATAAATATAAATTTAAAAAAAGAAAAAAAGAGAGATTCCTGAAGAACTCAAAAAAATAATGGCTGTATAGAGGGGGAAGCCTACAGAAAAAAAATTAAATAAAATAAAGAAAAAGAAAAATTAAAGGGCATTGCCTATAGATAATTAAGAAATTCAAGAAATGATATTTTTGTCTTACCCAATAGAATTTACTTGAGAGAAATAATAAAAGATCAGTGCAATT
>SJYT01031912.1:0-38350 GCA_006410635.1 Cephalophus harveyi | reverse complement strand
GTCCAACCTAGATAGCATTTTCAAAAGCAGAGACATTACTTTGCCGACTAAGGTCCGTCTAGTCAAGGCTATGGTTTTTCCTGTGGTCATGTATGGATGTGAGAGTTGGACTGTGAAGAAGGCTGAGCGCTGAACAATTAATGCTTTTGAAGTGTGGTGTTGGAGAAGACTCTTGAGAGTCCCTTGGACTGCAAAGAGATCCAACCAGTCCATTCTGAAGGAGATCAGCCCTGGGATTTCTTTGGAAGGAATGATGCTCAAGCTGAAACTCCAGTACTTTGGCCACCTCATGCGAAGAGTTGGCTCATTGGAAAAGACTCTGATGCTGGGAGGGATTGGGGGCAGGAGAAGAAGGGGACGACCGAGGATGAGATGGCTGGATGGCATCACTGACTCAATGGATGTGAGTCTGAGTGAACTCCGAGAGATGGTGATGAACAGGGAGGCCTGGTGTGCTGCGATTCATGGGGTCGCAAAGAGTCGGACATGACTGAGCGACTGAACTGAACTGAGAGGCTGGATTAAGACAGACAGAAATTTTTGGTTCCTCTCCCCACCAAGAGCTGAATGGTCTTGATCTGTGACTGCTTAACTAGTAGAATGTGTCATAGTCATATATCATTTACAGTTCTAGTACTTAAAGGAAGAGTAAGAAGTCCTACTAACCTGAGAACATCGTCCTGTGAAAGATCAAGATCATCTCATGAAGTAGCCTTGGGGAGAAGGAGAAAGAGAGATCCAGCTAGACCTCAGCTCTCTCACCCAGCACAGTGGTGTTATTCTGTTATCACAGCTGTAACACATTCCCCCAAAGAGTGTCTTTAAGCAATGCAATTTATTATCTTACCATTCTAGAGGTCAAAAGTAAACATTAGTTACAGCAGGCTGACATCAAAATATCAGTAGAGCCGGTTCCTTTTGGAGTCTCTGAGGGCAGAATCTGTTTTCTTGTCTTTCAGAGCATCAAGAGGCTACCTATAATCCCTGGCTCCTGGCCACTTTCTCACCATGACATCACTTCAATCTCTACTTCCTTGTTTCATCTTTTCTTTCTCTGATTTTCTTGCCTCTCTTGTAAGGACACTTATATGATTACGTCAAGTCCATTGGGGTCATTCAGAATATTCTCTTCCATCTCAATTCCCTTAATCACAAGTGAAAAGCCCTTTTATCACATATCCACACTTGCAAGGGCTAATTATAATGTAGACTTTTTTTTGTTAGTGGAGAGGACTGCTATTCTGTTATCATATACTACCTGAAAGGTAGTATAAGTATGTAGATATGTTAGTACATAAGCTACCTTGTCTATCCAACTAAGTGAGCCTTCAGATAACTGCAACTTTAGCTACCATCTGACAGCAATGACACTGCAGATCATAAGAAATAGATGAGCTAACTCTAGGCAATCCACAATCAATCCAATGAAAGATTAAAGATTGGGGTACTTTTTATACAGCAATAGGCAACCATAATTCTACATTTGAAAACAGAATTTTCTCACTAGGTATCAAGGAAGAAAAACAAGGCTGTATACTGGGCCCTAGTTGGATTGGTAGTGGAAAGCAGTATTCCTGTGAAATTGTCTAAACTGGGGCTTAATACAGTCATTCCCAGACACTATGGAAAAAAAGCAGCAATTCATTAAAAAAAAAAAAAAAACTGTTAACATATATTTTAAGGATTAATGTTGTTATTCCAAAAATAAAATACTATTGATGTCAATATAGTTTAGTTCAGTTCAATCACTTAGTTATGTCTGACTCTTTGTGACCCCATGGACTGCAGCACACCAGGATTCCTTGTCCATCACCAACTCCCAGAGCTTGCTCAAACTCATGTCCATCGAGTTGATGATGCCATCCAACCATCTCATTCTTTGTCATTCCCTTCTCTTGACTTCAATCTTTCCCAGAATCAGAGTCTTTTCTAATGAGTCAGTTTTTCACATCAAGGAATGAATATAAAGCATTGCCATGTCTACCTAAATAAGTAGACTATAGCTGTCTTCTTTGCCTATATTGAATTATTCCTTCTGAATGGAAAAATAGCAAAGATGCAGAATGTGAAATTTAGGAAACATAGATTACCTGACAGACCACTAACTGTGCTTTGCCTGCTATACTTTTCTGCTTTACTTTGTATATTCAGAGTACCAACTGAACATTGCCAAACTTCCACTATGTGTGAAATAGAGATTATTCTGAATTCAGTCATGGAACTGCTATAGCTACTGATTTTCCACAAAGAGTCTAGAAATAATATTCTAACTCTCTATGGCAAAGATGTCTGAGGACCTGAGTGTAGTTTTCATAGTCCAAACATTTGTTCAGTTGAGGCAATTCTATGAATTAAACATGAATTGAAAATTTCCTCATATTTCAGGTAAAATACTGTTTTCAACGGGTAAAGCATATATGGTTAAAGGAAAATATAGCTATGGAGACGTAGAAAATACACAGAAAAAAATAGTGCTGAAATTATAACTATTGCATATAGTCTGCAGTGTTTTATAATGAAACTAGATTTGTATCATTATAAAATTAAAAATAAAAAGAACTTGTGAGTTGTTGTAAAAATGTGATGTTTTCTTTACATATTCTTTCTACCTAAGAATTATAAGTAGTTCAATAATCCATATGAGCATTGACACCCCTAAATTTCTTCATGCTCTATGACTATCTGGAAGATAATAGTCTATCTTTTTAATACCAAAAACTGAAGAAAAAGGCAGACTTGAATTTTCACATAGGAAGAACATGTACCATATGTCTACTGATATATTAAAAAATCCAAATAATAAAATCCAAATAAAAAATCCAAATAATAAATGAAAAAAGTAATTACTCTTTCATACTTTCATAATGCCTTCCTTCTTAAATTATTTTTGAGGAAATAATTTATAAGACCTGATTAGAAGATGATTTACACAGATAATATATTCTTTATTCCAGTTGGCTCTCTAGTGGCTACAGCCATTTTCTTATTTCATAAGTCTGGAGGAATCTTGAAAGATCACTATCTTCATGCAGTTACTGATTTATTTATGTCAGCATTTGTTAAACAAATATTTATTTCTCACCTACAGTGCTCATAGCATGGTGTTATGTAATGACAGCAAAACAAAAATGAATCAGACACAGACTCGATCCCAAAGGAAGAGAACATTAGATGTTCTTAAAAATATATATGAAATCCTACTAGATTTAGAAGGGGAAAATCCTTCATAATGGGAAAATTGAGAGATGATTGGAAGAGAGATGGATAAATTTAGTTTAAAAATCCTATTTGATGTGAATTTGTCCAAGAAAAAAATTTATCCACAGCCTATCATTTTTCTCAAGCAATGTTTAGGCTTGGAAGGGAATTTGGCAAGAACATGCACACAAAATTCCCTCCACTGTTATCATGATGCAGCTGGTGTACAAATTAAAAATATATTTGCTGTATAATTTACAAATAAAAGCCTATAACTTAAGGAGTGAACAAATAGAGGTCACCTGATAATAACTAAAAGAAAAATTACTGAAGATGGCAAAGAAAATAGCAGACAGTCTCATCACAAGTGGCACTTGTGCATGTATGACACTGACATATTAGCTTTTGATAGATTTGGGAGAACACACCTGTGTTTTCTCTATATCTTATTAACAGATAAATTAAAACTTTAGCCTTAATTATGGAAACTTTATGTGTGTTTTATTATTATTATCTTTAGAATAGTTTAAAATTGTATTGTAGTATCAAGGCAAGCATTCTTTAGCCAAACACATCTCACTACTTCATTCCTAAATTTTTCCTTTAACATTTTTAACAGGGTTATTTAAGGTACATTTATATACAGATAGGGAAATGATTTTTACTCTTTTTCAAAAGTGAAATGCAATATATTACTCCAAATTTATAATTCTCCCCACATGACAACCTACCTAAGTTGCTTTGATGAAAGGTAAAAGAAATATAAATGACTTCTTTTTCAGAGCTTAAAGAGGTTCAGCTGTTCTAGCTAGAGTAAATTATTATAAATTATTAGTGCCAATCAAAGACATGATTTCCATCTCCTGATTAAATCTATACAAAAGGTCTTCAAACACACAGTTCAGCTGCCACCAAGTGACATATCAATCAAGAAAGACAATACAAGTGAGTGATTGGGCTGCAGGCAAAACACAATGGTTTGTGGGTGGCATTTCCCCTCTCATTCAAAGCCCTGCTATTAATCAGAAAATGGGAGTGACCATTTATTGCATGTTGCATTTATTTTTATTGAAACATTAAAATGTTTCAATATGAGCATTCTGTACCCTACACATATTGAAACAACAAAGGAAAAGGTTTCAATGGCTTTTAAATATGTTTACTTAAGAAAAAATATTATAGGCTTACTGCAAAGCATTCAATAAGTGTGGGTGGGTCAAAATTGCTTTAAAGTAAACAAACCAGAAAAAAAAAAAAAACCTGCCCCAAACAAAAAACTTAGATCACTTAATTCAGTTCAGTTCAGTTCAGTTCAGTCGCTCAGTCGTGTCCGACTCTTTGCGACCCCATGAATCGCAGCACGCCAGGCCTCCCTGTTCATCACCATCTCTCGGAGTTCACTCAGACTCACATCCATCGAGTCAGTGATGCCATCCAGCCATCTCATCCTCAGTCGTCCCCTTCTCCTCCTGCCCCCAATCCCTCCCAGCATCAGAGTCTTTTCCAATGAGTCAACTCTTCTCATGAGGTGGCCAAAGTACTGGAGTTTCAGCTTTAGCATCACTTAATTAAGCAACAAAAAATGTCCAGCTTTTTTTTCATATTTTCTAGATCAGTTTACACCTTTAAGTTGGTTGTCATGTCCAATGGGACTTGATTTCCATCATTAAAGTAAAAAGACTTCAGGCAACAACACAAATGAAATCCAAAAAATACTAGCAGGAATGAATTCATAGCTCAAGGAAAAAAACTGATTTTAGGAAGTTAAGCAGCTATTGGTTTGATTCTTATTTGTAAATAATTTTGAGAAGTCATTACCCTCAAACATATTTAACAGCATCTATACTTGAAAAGTTTTTGAATATATATTATGTAAAAAATTCAACCAATTTTAGTATAGTGAATTTTATATCCATTATTTATACATCCATTGTATAATCTCAATATTTTAAAACTTTATTTTAAAACTGAATATTTTATATCTCATTTTGAGAATGACTTAAAACTACCTTCAGAAAAACATTGCCAATATAAAAGTATGCAAAACACTTTAAAAATAATTATCAAATGGATACCTTCCATTCAAATTCATGATTACAAACTACTATTGCTTTTTAACCTAGATAGCATATTAAAAAGCAGAGACATTACTTTGCCAATAAAGGTCCGTCTAGTCAAGGCTATGGTTTTTACAGTCGTCATGTATGGATGTGAGAATTGGACTGTGAAGAAAGCTGAGCGCTGAAGAATTGATGCTTTTGAACTGTGGTGTTGGAGAAGATTCTTGAAAGTCCCTTGGACTGCAAGGTGATCTAACCAGTCCATTCTAAAGAAGATCAGTCCTAGGTGTTCTTTGGAAGGAATGATGCTAAAGCTGAAACTCCAGTACTTTGGCCACCTCATGTGAAGAGTTGACTCCTTGGAAAAGACTGATGCTGGGAGGGTTTGGGGGCAGGAGGAGAAGGGGATGACAGAGGATGAGATGGCTGGATGGCATCACGGACTCGATGGACGTGAGTCTGAGTGAACTCCAGGAGTTGGTGATGGACAGGGAGGCCTGGCGTGCTGCAGTTCAAGGGGTCACAAATAGTCAGACACTCTGAGCGACTGAACTGAACTGAACTGAACTTGTCAGGAACCACGTTAGGCCTTACTGACAAAATGGAGGCACGGTCCCCAGCCCCCTCTCCTCATTCCGAGGCACGGATCCCAGGATGAAGGACTTAGGCCTTGTAATTCTGACTTGTCTTTTCCTCTCCTCTGCTGAGTTGACTAAAAAGGAATATTAAGGTGTTTATTGTTCTTGAGAGGAGCATAAGAAGGCACAAATCCTTCTGCAGCATTGCTCTGAAAATAATTCATAAAGTTAATCATTGACATTTGTTCAAGAACTTTTACAAAAAAGTGTTCCAGGATGAGTACATAGGCCACAGCTTGAGGCCATGGGAGACATTGATATCTGAAGCCTATTTGTGAGGAGAATGTCTATGGCAAAGGAGTTTACTGAATTTAGGGCTTAGAAATAATTAAAACAGTTAGAAGTTAAAGATTTAAGGAATGTTGCAAAGTTAGCATATTTTACTATAGCTTATAGAAGTTAGGAATTTTTAGAGACACTGTAGCTAGAAGACTTTTTAAGAGATAGTGAGCTCCGGATACAAAGATCATGGCATCCGGTCCCATCATTTCATGGGAAATAGATGGGGAAACAGTGGAAACATTGTCAGACTTTATTTTTTGGGGCTCCAAAATCACTGCAGATGGTGATTGCAGCCATGAAATTAAAAGACGCTTACTCCTTGGAAGAAAAGTTATTACCAACCTAGAGAGTATATTCAAAAGCAGAGACATTACTTTGCCAACTAAGGTCCGTTTAGTCAAGATGGTTTTTCCTGTGGTCATGGTTTTTCCTATGGTTTTTCCTATGGTTTTTCGTGGTCATGTATGGATGTGAGAGTTGGACTGTGAAGAAGGCTGATCACCGAATAATTGATACTTTTGAACTGTGGTGTTGGAGAAGACTCCTGAGAGTCCTTTGGACTGCAAGGAGATCCAACCAGTCCATGCTGAAGGAGATCAGCCCTGGGATTTCTTTGGAGGGAATGATGCTAAAGCTGAAACTCCAGTACTTTGGCCACCTCATGCGAAGAGTTGACTCATTGGAAAAGACTCTGATGCTGGGAAGGATTAGGGGCAGGAGGAGAAGGGGACAACAGAGGATGAGATGGCTGGATGGCATCACTGACTCTATGGACGCGAGTCTGAGTGAACTCCGTGATTTGGTGATGGACAGGGAGGCCTGGCGTGCTGCGATTCATGGGGTCGCAAAGAGTCAGACACGACTGAGTGACTGAATTGAATTGAACTGAGCTCAGGATCTTAGGGGCAAACAGGACTTAGGAAGATAAGTAGTAAACTGAGGAATGTAGCATGAGTTACAATGTAATCACAAGTTAACTATAGGACACATTAAAGGAGGTAGATAATAGATGATAAGGTGGATTCCAAGAGAATCACTGAAGCCGGAACTCTGAGGAGCAACAATGATCTATGGAGATAATAAATCTGGGAGAGGGGGAACTGAAAATGTCAAACCTCTGGCCTAATGCTTGTGTAAAAGTATAAATTGAATTGAAGTCGCTCAGTCGTGTCTGACTCTTTTTGACCCTATGGACTGCAGCCCACCAGGTTCCTCCATCCAAGGGATTTTCCAGGCAATAGTCCTGGAGTGGATTGCCATTTCCTTCTCCAGGGGATCTTCCCAACCCAGGGATCAAACCTGGGTCTCCCGCATTGTAGACAGACGCTTTACCATCTGAGCCACCAGGGAAATAAACAGGCAATCCGTAGAAAATTGAGAGACTGTCTCATTTTTCTCATCAACTCCGTTCATCTCTTCAGGCTGAATCCCTGGCTGCTGGAGCTGGACTCCAGCATGAACTGATTGCTTTTAAAAAGACAGACACTTTGTGATTTTTTTATGTATAACATACTAAGAGGTCTTAAGCATTATTTATAAAATTACTTATCACATATATGAAATAAAAATCATACTACTAGCAGGACTAGCTAGGAATTATATTAAGTATTTACTTATATTTACTTGTAATAATAGCACTTCAAGATAACTAATTTCTCACTTTATACATGAGATGCCTGTGGTACAATTATTTACATAGTCATACAGGTAGCTAGTTACTACAGTAATTTTTCAAATTACCCCTGAATCCATTTTAAACATTGGAAGACTTCATAGTACTTTATACAGAAATATGAGAACAAGCAATAAATGGAAATGCTTCAGTTTCAGGAAATGCAACAACAATTTTCCTGAGAGTCAGAAAATGCCAACACCACCCTCATAGTATTTTGTGCTCTAAATGGCACCCCACTCCAGTACTCTTGCCTGGAAAACCCCATGGACAGAGGAGCCTGGTAGGCTACAGTCCACGGGGCTGAAAAGAGTTGGACATGACTGAGCGACTTCACTTTCTTTTCTATCACTTTCCCCACCTATTTTTTTTTTAATTGGTCTGCAAGATGATCACAGTGAGAATAAGGCAATCCATCCACCACTGACCTATATAACTATTTTCACTCTTTTATTGTGTTCTGTATATAACAGAGAACACATGTTTTAAATATCACCAGTTCACCATCCTTCAGTATCATTATTTTGGTAACTCTCTGAAACTACTTTTTTTTTTTCTTCCAGAGTAACCACTAGGAAGTAACACTAATGTGAACTTTCTGGTTTTATATGCCTAGAATACATATAAATTTTTAATAATGTGTGTGAGCATGCCCTTATGTTTTGCATGTAAATTTTGAAAAGGTGGTTGTGAGTTTTCCACAGAATTACTGCCTTACAAATCAACATTTTAATTTATTTAAATTTTATTTTAAACTCCAAATTATTTATTATTTATTTTTATATAAAATGTCTTCACTACTAACTCTACTAGAGGCTTATACTAGAGTATACACTTAGTACTTAGTATGAAGATGAATCTTAACCTCAGTTCAGTTCAGTTGCTCAGTCGTGACCAACTCTTTGTGATCCCATGGACCGCAGCATGCCATGCTTCCCTGTCCGTCACCAACTCCTGGAGTTTAACCAAACTCAAGTCCATTGAGTCAGTGATGCCATCCAACCATCTCATTCTCTGTTGTTCCCTTCTCCTCCCACCTTCAATCTTTCCCAGCATCAGGGTCTTTTCAAATGAGTCAGCTCTTCACATCAGGTGGCCAAAGTATTACAGTTTCAGCTTCAACATCAGTCCTTCCAATGAACACTCAGGAATGATTTCCTTTAGGATGGACTGATTGGATCTCCTTGCTGTCCAGGGGATGCTCAAGAGTCTTCTCCAAAACCACAGTTCAAAAACATCAATTCTTTGGTGCTCAGCTTTCTTTATAGACCAACTCTCATATCCATACTTGACTACTGGAAAAATCATAGCCTTGACTAGATGGACCTTTGTTGACAAAGTAATGTCTCTGCTTTTTAATATGCTCTCTAGGTTGGTCATAACTTTCCTTCCAAGGAGTAAGCGTCTTTTAATTCCACGGCTGCAATCACCAGCAACAGTGATTTTGGAGCCCCTCCCCCAAAATAGTCTGCCACTGTTTCCACTGTTTATCCATCTATTTGCCACGCAGTGATCGAACCGGATGCCATGATCTTAGTTTTCTGAATGTTGAATCTTAACCTACAGAGGTTTTAATTTCACCATACCCAACCTATTCCAGTAGTACACACAGAGTAGCAGCAAATGTTAGCTTATTATTAAATTACCAATTAGTCTTGTACCCAAAAGAGGTTTACCCTCTGTACCAGTTCCTTTGTATCAGTATTTTTCAGTGTCTTGGGTTAAATAGCTTTGGAGATCTGATGGGTTTTTATATGCATCATTTGTTATGTGTGTGTGTTGTATGCTTAGTTGCTCAGTCATGCCTGACTCTTTTGTGATCCCATGGACTGGAGCCAACCAGGCTCCTCTGTCCATGGGATTTTCCAGGCAAGAATACTGAAGAGGGTTGCCATTTTCTACTCCAGGGGATTTTTCTGACTCAGGGATAGAACCCATGTGTCCTGCATTGGCAGGCGGATTCTTTACGACTGTGTGATCATTTATTATACAGAAAAATACTTTTACTCAACATTTTGTTTCAAAAAATAAGCATTAAAAGACATCATTCAGGATCTAAATTAGGCTACTGTGGTAGTTGTATGGTTATGAAATATTCCTTTCCCTTTCTTATAAGATAATTACATGCATCATCTCATTGATGTCAAACTTGGTCACAAAATACGGTCTGTAGTAAGATGCCAATTCTGAGCAGAAACTTTCACATCTGTTGCTTAGTTCCGGCAAGTTCTCCTTTCTCTGAGCTATGATGCATACAATGACCCAGACAGGAGCTATTTCTTCAGTTTTATCTTCCAAATAGAGATGAACCATAGCAGAACCACTGCTTGTGAACCAGGAGACACATATCTTTTTTTGTTGTTTGGAAGTCTCTCAAGTTTTTGTGGTTGTTTGGGACCATCACCCTAGCATAAAGTGACTGATAGAGTCAAAAGAAACACTTTATTTGAAAGTCATTATTTTCCATAGTTGCATGAATTTTACATTATATTAATAACAAAATAGCATTTGGTTACATTCACCAATACAACAATACATATTTGAGTGCCTACTACATATTAATACAAACAACTGGACTAAATATTTAAATTATACAAAATCTGTAAACAAACAGGGTTGCATACAGGGCCTAGGTGAGGTGAAGTCGCTCAGTCGTGTCCGACTCTTTGCGACCCCATGGACTGTAACCTACTAGGCTTCTCCGCCCATGGGATTCTCCAGGCAAGAATACTGGAGTGGATTGCCATTTCCTTCTCCAGGGGATCTTCCCGACCCAGGGATCGAACCCGGGTCTCCCGCATCAGAGGCAGACGCTTTAACCTCTGAGCCACCAGGGAAGCCCACATACAGGGCCTAACATTATGGTTTATGTGATAAAGAAGGAACACGAATTATAAGAAATGCTACGGGCAATTCATTATTCCTTGCCAAGTGAGTTCAGAAAAGGGAGAGTCCTTATGGATTGTAGAGTAAGTAACTATTACTGAACAATGTGATAAGTTGTGCATGTGTGCTGCGTTGTTTCAGTCGTGTCCAGCTCTTTGCAATCCTCTGGACCATAGCCTGCCAGGCTCCGGTGTCCATGGGATTCTCCAGGCAAGAAAACTGGGTTGGGTTGCAATGCTCTCCTCCAGGAGATCTTCCCAACCAAGAGACTGAACCCAGGTCTTTTGTATCTCCTGCATGGGCAGGTTGGTTCTTTACCACTATCACCACCTGGGGTTTAAATTTTAGAGGGAGGCCTGGATAGCCAAGTGAAGAATTCCCTGTTAGCTCAGCTGGTAAAGAATCTGCCTGCAGTGCAGAAGACCCCGGTTCCATTCCTGGGTCAGGAAGACCTGCTGGAGAATGGACAGGCTACCAAGTCCAATGTTCTTGGGCTTCCCTTGTAGCTCAACTGGTAAAGAATCCATCTGCAATGTGGGAGACCTGGGTTCCATCTCTGGGTCAATGAAAGTGAAGAAAGGCACAGATAAAAGCAAAAGGTAAGATCAGAATTAAACTTAGGGTTTCTTTGGACCTGTAGTAGAATATAAGACTGAAAACTTGATTTTTGGATCTTTGTTTCCCTTAATGTTCTACCACAGAACACTTTTCAGCAGAATAAATGTGCCCCATAATTAGGGTTCTACACTCAAATTTAGGTAGGAAATCTCCTAAGGAAACAATGACCACTTTTATTCATGCTGAGTTTCTCAAAGAATTCACTTCACTGATACACACTGTCAATCTCCACTGTGAGATAAAATTTACAATTTTTCCTAAAATCAAATGGACAAAAAAGAACTCTTTTACATCACATCTTTATTAATATTTGAAACACACTACTTGAAATTCAAGTCAGGAAATTATTGTGTCATAGCTGTCAATACCATACAAAGTAAGGGCAATTAAATGCTTAACTCTCTACAGTATTGGATTGCATATTTTTCAAGTATGAGTAGTCTTTTTAAATAACAAGTTTCATGAGCCCCCATAAAAAAGTAACTGTACTAGGTGGGTGATTTTAAACATTCACAGTTGAGCTGAAATTCCTGGCTTCAAATTCCAATTTCCTATTTACTTACAAGGCATGTGACTCTGTACAAATTATTTAACTTATTTTAATTTCATCTTCTCAATTGCAGATTGAAGATAGCAATCCTATGTATCATTCTTGTGTGTGTATTTGTATGTCAAGGTGTCCATGTGTTTGAATGGGTGTATGTGTGGTTATGCATGGGTGTTTGAGAGAGAAATAAATTGAATTAGTCTATGGAAAGCTGACTGGAACAAAATTCAAAACATATTAGTGTGGGTTACTGAGAAATATGCAAAATCACTCATATTAAAAATTGACTAGTATTTGAAATTTATATTTAATTAACAGTATCACACACATTTGGAGAGTAGTAATGCCTACTTGTATAGCTCTGTATTTAGTGTACCCTTCATTTTTGGTGTATACGTGGATTTACTATTCTTTGTAACACTCTGTAGAGTGGCTGCTCCAGGCACCACAGAATGACTGAAGACTTTTGAAGAGAGGAATGACAGAAAGAAAGGTGTATTTAAGAAGATAAATTTTGTGGAAAGAATGTAGAAAGAAACCAGGCTATAAGAGAAAGTTGGCAACAAGATCAGTGAAAAGACTATACCGTTCCTCGGGCGTTGTTGAGCATGTAAGCATTTTTTCACTACAAAGTCAATAAATGATTTTGAGGCAAGAATTTTATCATATGCTTTTATGATGCTCAAATAGCTTCAGAATAATGGAATAAATCAAGTGAAAGACAAGTCTATAAAGGAACACAAATGGAGAGATAGAAATTACGAAGTGTATGATTCTTGATATCTGAAACTAATTTTAAAACTATTTTTCACTAATAATAAAACTATTATTCACTGAGGGAGAATAAATTTATGAACAATTGTTCATAAAATAGCACCATTAATATTTATGCATGACTGTTGAAGAGACCTTATTGAAAATGGGTCTCTAGTTTTGCTTTGTATTGTACTCCAGAGTATCTTCATTTTCAACAAGGCCTAGTTCTAGCTATTAGAATTTCTTTTATTCTGACATATAACGTTGTGATATTTTGGTTCCTCTGTAGGTACATTATGCCCTCCAACTTGAAGTAACTCAAGAAAATTTATGGCTCATACACATAAGAGTTCCTAAAACAAATGCTATATTTAACTTTAGTGAGATGCATTGTTAGTAAAGACTGTTATTTAGGTATAATGGAAATAATTAAAAACATGTCATCAAATAAAGGTGAATGCATTAAAATAACATATGGGCAGCAGATGTATTTACTTTTCATAACAAGAATTTAGGATAAAATTGTAATTCTTCCAAATATTTTATAATTTAAATTTAATTCTTTAATTTAAAATTTATGATTATTAGTTCAACAAGTGTCTGCCAGTACAAAAAGTCTTCTCTTCCATAGTGCTATTCTTAATTTTCCTTCTTTTTTCAAGAGAGAATACCCTGGAATTTAAATTATCTTACTAAGATGCAATTAAAACAGATTGCTTTATCTAATATGTAACAAACCTGAGATTTACCAATACTACAATAAACATTATGTTGTCTCTTCTCTGAAAGGTTGTTAAAATTTCAACATTATTTATCTAATTTGTTTCTATGTATTCTCTGATTCCATTCCTTAATTCTGCAAAAATCAATACAAGTCAGCCATAGACTTTTCTTTATTCCAAGATGAAATCTGGCATTGCACCAAGTCATCTGCTTTAGAAGATGCTTTGTGAAAATACTAAATAAATGCAGGCACAGTATACATAGGCTTGTTCATCACTTATTTTGTTCCGGACACTAACTCAAGCATTTGGTGTATGTTATCTTTTTCAAGTCTCAGAACAATTTTTGAGGTTGTTAGTTATCTAATTTCATAGATGAGGAAACTAAGACTCAGGCATGTCTCACTTGCTAATGTCATGAACTAGTTGGTATGTGAAGCCAAGGTTCAAAGTGGAACCCATCACCAAACCTGGTTAGCTCTCCGTAATAGCTTATTATTCTCAAGAGAAATTAGTAGACATAGTGAGGAGTTTATAAACTTATGTCTTTGTCCTACCTTGTAAGAATTCACTATGTGCTGAAGAAGTAAGAAAGGGCAACAAACTAGAATCTCTCACATGACAAACTGTATACTCTGAATATGAGGACTACAGATAGATTCTTAATGTGGTTTGTGATAGTTGTGCAGTTGTGTCCGGACTCTTTGCGACCCCATGGATTGTAGTCTACCAGGCTCTTCCATCCATGGGATTCTCCAGGTAAGAATACTGGAGTGGGTTGCCATTTCCTTCTCCAGGAGATCTTCCTGACCCAGGGATTAAACCCCGGTCTCCCGCATTGTAGGCAGATGCTTTACCATCTGAGCTACCAGCGAAGTCATGGTTCAGGGGAGTTTAGTAAATGTAACAGTTGTTTCTTTTCATTTTCTTTTGCCTAAGTCTACACATTAAATAAAAATGTTCCTGGCTTTCAGGAAGCACTGTTTATAGATATTATTGATAAGAATTAGTTGAATTTAATTGTCTAATAAAAAGAAACAGATAATCCTCGCAGTTGTAAGATCGTTCTATGGACATTTAGTTTTTACTGAGAAATCTCTCTGTTCCATCCTGGACTCCATACACATATAAACTATATCAGTTCAGTTCAGTCACTCAGTCATGTCTGACTCTTTGCAACCCCATGAACCGCAGCATGCCAGGGTTCCCTGTCCATCACCAACTCCTGGAGTTCACCCAAACCCATGTCCATTGAGTCGATGATGCCATCCAACCATCTCATCCTCTGTTGTCCCCTTCTCCTCCTGCCCTCAATCTTTCCCAGCATCAGGGTCTTTCCAAATGAGTCAGCTCTTCGCATCAGGTGGCCAAAGTATTGGAGTTTCAGCTTCAACATCAGTCCTACCAATAAACACCCAAGACTGATATCCTTTAGGATGGACTGGTTGGATTTCCTTGCAGTCCACGAGACTCTCAAGAGTCTTCTCCAACACCACAGTTCAAAAGCATCAATTCTTTGGCACTCAGCTTTCTTCACAGTCCAACTCTCACATCCATACATAACCACTGGAAAAACCATAGTCTTGACTAGATGGACTTTTGTTGATAAAGTAATGTCTCTGCTTTTCAATATGCTGTCTAGGTTGGTCATAACTTTCCTTCCAAGGAGTAAGTGTCTTTTAATTTCATGGCTGCAATCACCATCTGCTGTGATTTTGGAGCCCAGAAAAATAAAGCCAGCCACTGTTTCCACTGTTTCCCCATCTATTTCCCATGAAGTGATGGGACCAGATGCCATGATCTTCATTTTCTGAATGTTGAGGTTTAAGCCAACTTTTTCACTCTCCTCTTTCACTTTCATTAAGAGGCTCTTTAGTTTTATGGTGCATCACATATAATTGTGGTGATTTAGTTGCTAAGTTGTGTCCGACTCTTGCGACCTCATGGACTGTAGCCTTCCAGGCTCCTCTCTCCATGGGATTCTCCAGGCAAGAATACCGAAGTGGGTTGCCATTTCCTTCTCCAGGGGATCTTCTTGATCCAGGAATCGAACCTGGGTCACCTGCATTGCAGGCAGATTCTTTACTGTCTGAGCTAATAGGGAAGATCTTCACAGATAATAAGCATGCAACAATCCTCATAGTATGGATTCTGAGAATTGAGGGAAGACCAAAAGAGGAGAAAACTCCATTGTCAATCATTCTTAAAAACAAAGAATGAAAGGTTAGATAATGGTACTTAACTCCTGTGCTTTTCAGAGTCTTTTATAAGATGCACAGTGATATTTTCCCAATATCATATAAATGCTTTCCTTATGAGAAATTAGAGAAAGATGGGCCTGTAGGTTTCAAAAAGTATGGTAAGGATATTACTATGCTAGGTTATACTGTTATTACCCAATATTCTATGTGTGTGTTGTTTGTTTTGATTTCTTTGTCTTCCACTGAGCTATGTGGAATTACAATTGGTTCTTGTGGACACAGGGTCTAGAGCTTTATAGAGCAAGTCATACTCTCATCGCCAGTCCCCACACAAGACAACAGGGTATTGCAATGACAAGCAAGAGGTTCCTAGAAGAGGATGGCTTGAAATTAAAGTTAGTTTTGCAATTTCAACAACCAATTCCATTAAGGAGTTCTCCTTTCACTGACAAATTTAGGAACACTCTTGTCAAGGAAGGTAGCAATGTTTTTACTTTTAAAAATGACCAGTGTTTTCTGGAAGATGAGTTTCACAAAATTAGTTTTTTTGGATATGGTTTTATGAAAGTCAGTTTAAAGTTTTCATTAATGCAAGAGATACATTATGCAATATTTTCAGTATTGTCGTGGTGGTGGTTAGAATAGTAAAAAGGAGTACAGAATGGCAGTGGCTAAAAGACAAGTGGAAAAAGCCCACAAAAATAGAACAAAGGGAGGTTCAAGGACCAGAGTGAGAACCTCAAGTAAAACAACAGCCCTCCTGGATAGCCCAATTTACATAGGGCAGGCTCAGGGGAGTAAAAAAAAAAAAAAAAAAAAAAACACATATAAAAAGAGGAGCCAAAATTAAACCCGGGGCTTCTCTTCTCTTTGCGTCTTTTGGGTCCACCTGCCTTCATGCCTTGAGACTGTTATTTTCCTTTGTTTGCCAAATAAAACTGAGCTGTAACACAGAACTGTAACACTGATCCATCCTTCGCTTCAAACTTCTGCTTGTGGTGAGACAGAACCAAGGAAATTACAAACTCCCCCATATCTTTGGTGCTATGACTCAGATTTAACCTGGCTGAAACAACCTCAGCTCGGCCCCCATGAGGCAGAGGCCAAACACGGCAGAAACTCAACTCAGTAAAAGCTCCTGCAGTGGAAGGTGAACATGAAGAAAACCAGTGCAATGGAAGTTACAAGAAGCCCAGCATGCTGGTAACTGGGAAAACAACAACAACAACAAAAACCTCAGCAGAAAGTTCACACAGCTCAGTCTCAGATTCCAGAAGACCTCCGGTTGAGGTAGGAAGTCCTCACCCCTATGGCTGGAAGGACATATGGCTAACAAAATCTTTATTACTTTATAATCTCTTGTTTCTTGTTTTTTGAACCCTCCGTGAACAGGAGAGGTGCAATTGAGGGTAGCTGTTGCCCAAGCGGGTGGGGGTTCTTATGTGCTTGATCTTCTTTATGCCAAGGATCAGGCCAATAAAAACTGTGAGCACAGGTCAGGTATTTAGCAGATTTTATGGCAAGTTATGAAGCGGATTCTTTGGCACATTTTTCCCACTACTTTTTCCTCCTGTCCTTCATCTCCTCTTTCCTGGGACTTGAGCCTGGCCAAAAGCCCTGGTGCCTGGCTTCAGGACCTAATGAAGTTCAGACTCTTGATGTCTCATTGCAAAAATTTAGTGAGAGACACAGCTATTGGTAAGAGGTGGATTTGTTCAGATTCAGAGAGAAGCATACTTCAAGAGTGTGGGCCATCACAGAGGGGAGCGACCATGGAATTCACATTGTGGTTAGTTTTCCAGGACTGGGTGATTTCATGTGCTAATGAGTGGGGGGACCATTCCAACAATTGGGGAACTACCCACTCCTCTGTCTTTTGACAGTGCCTTGGAACTATCTTGGCACCTCTGGGTGTATCAGTTAGCTTGCAGATTGAGGATCAAGGTTTAGTTGAATTTGACTTGTCATCTTGGACCCATTTGATTTTTTAATTGGCTTATGCTATGCCACTGGGCTATGTCATTCTTTCAAAAGTTATGCCCTGCTCCCTTTCCTCCTGTTTCATGCTCTTCTCCTGAGCCCTGTCTAGGTGCACAGTGTTGTGTTTACAATCTCCTTGAGGGACAACCGGAAAATAGCTGGCCCTTTGCGGGGGGGAGAATGCTGTATAATATCCAATCCCTCTAGATATTCAGGCCTTCATCTTCCATGTTTTCTACAACATGGGCCACAGTAGCATCTCTCAGTGAACCAGCTAGGACTGGTGACAGGAATACAATGCTTGCTAGAAGCCCATCTGTTCATGGCATCTCTTCAAGGGCAATTGGGCTTCCAGGGATAGTGTGTGCCACTTTGAGAGTTAGCCCTGCAGGCCATTTGGGCCCAAACCCTTGCCACCCTTCTCCAAAAGTTACATAGCCCCACATCAAATCTCCACTTCACTTTTATGGAACATCTGGCTTGTTGCCTCTTATCAACTTGTTCTTAAGCCACTTACTAACTCCTACAACCAGGACCCTGCCCCTTATAGGCTCCACCTCACATATTATTAAAATACTCTTAATGCTCCTAACAGGACCAGTAACCCATCTCCTTTGTCATTACTTCTATTATTACCTAGAGTGGATCTAGGACAATGAAATATTTACCATTGGAGACACCCTAGGAGGTGAAAGGGGAGTAAATCGATGACTTACATTCCCTCAGTGAAATAGGAGGATAAAGATTATGGCTGTTTCCCCGTTTCCAGTCTCAAGAAACAGACTTGTATTGCTTTCCATCATGATAGCTATTCCTATCCTCTGGTAGACAAACCAGAAAAGAGTTAAAATTACAACCCTTCAATCGTACCCAGCACTAGTCATGCTGGAGACCTTGGGGGCACCCAACTCCAGCCTGGGGGTCCCAGGAGCTCAACCTGCCTCGACCTGCATAAGAATCTGGCCCTTAAAAATTTGTCATGTCTCAACCTATTTGGGGATCCGCCAGTCCAGGAGTCCCAGGAGGTTGACATGCCTTGACCTGCCCAGGGACCCAATTCTCAGGATGCCAACCTGACTCAACCTGCCCAGGGATTTGATCTCCAGGAGGCTGTCATGCCTCAGCCTGCCTGGGGATCTGCACTCTGACCTGAGGACGCCTGGCTCTGAGATTGCAACAGTACTTGGTAGGATAAACATCAAAAAGACTCACCCCTAAGGAAGTCCACCCATGGAAATAGAAGGAGGCCTATTAGTTTTTTTCTTTTTTCTTTTCCTCCCTGTCATCACTGTCTTTCTGATGGGGAATAACCAATCCACTTCCCAAAGATGCTCTTGAGATGCATCCTCGATAACTGGAAGTTATTCGATCTTTAAAATTCTTTTGTGCCACTGCATGGCTACCATATCCTCTGGGGGACAAAGAACACTGGCCTGAGTTAAATTACTAAATTACCTACCATCCTGCAGCTAGACTTATTCTGAAAAAGACAAGAGAAATGGACAGAGATCCCCTACTTTTCTTCTGACTAAGAGATATGAAGGAACTCTGTCTTAAATATGGGATTGTTGTAGGCCCTAAAAGTGAGCTTACTGGGCAAATGGTATTAGGCACAGAAAAGCAAGAGAAGGAAGTCCCCGTGAAGGCTCACCTCTCATGGCTCCCAAGTTGCCTGGTGTGCCTTCCTTGTATCCAAACATGTCCCCATATCTGGGGGCACCCCCTCCACAAAAGCCAACTGGAGTATGCCCCTTAGTTGAAACTGGAGGAGAATTCAGACCAACCTGGGTCCATAGCCCTTCTCCCTCTTAAAACTAATACAGATCAAACAAGACCTGGGAAACTATGCAGATGACCCAGGCAAATATATAGATACATTCTAACACATTACTTTGGCCTTTGATTTGTCGTGGAAAGACATCATGGTCATATTTAACCAAACTCTATCTGACCCTGAGTATGCCAAGGTCTTAAAGGAAGCCCAAAGGTATGCTATGGGGCTTCATATGTCAATCCAGTAGGAAAAACTGTGGTCTCTTCCTTAGATCCTAATTGGAATTATAATGACCCTGAGCACATCTGGGAAAGGGATCATTTTCTGATCTGTGTAAAGGCAGGACTAAAATCATCCCAGCAAAAAGTAACCAGCTATGCCCAGGTCTCAGCAATAACTCAGGAGCCCAACAGGAACCCTACTGCCTTTCTGAAAAGGCTAAAAGAGGCCCTCCAAAAGTTTACCAATCTGGACTTAGACTCTTATGAGGGACAAGTGATTTTAAAGGACAAATTCCTGTCCCAATGTGCATCAGATATCAGGATAATGTTACAACAGCTACAGCAGCAGGACCCTGCTGCCTCTTTAGATGAGATGGTCCAGACAGCCACCAATACCATTTATCACAGAGAAGAGAAGAGGGAAGCCAAGGCCCAGGAAATGGAGAAAAGGAAAGAGACAAAGCATGCCCAGATGTTGGCTGCCCTCCAGGGAAGCCCCATGGCAAGCCCTGAGTCCTTGAAGGACAAGGCATGAGGCAAATGCCTAATCTGTAGACAGGCGGGACATTGGACCAAAGAGTGTCCAAACCGTGACAAGTCTCCTAAAATGGTTTGGTTAAAATGCCATCAATTGGGACGTTGGGTGGCACTCTGCCCTCGGTATCTAAGAGCCTCAAGGTCAAGTGCCAAGCCTTCCCTCACGATAGTTCAACAGGACTGAAGCAGCCCGCTCCAGCCAGCCCAGTTGTCTAGAGAACCATCACGAGGCTGGAGCCAAGGGTGTAATTGTATGTGGCAGGTAGGTCTGAGAATTTCTTGGTTGATACAGGGGCTACCTACTCTATTCTGACCTCCTACTCCGGAGCCTTCTCCTCCCAAATCTGTACCATTTTGGGTGCTACAGGAAAAACAATTACAAAAAGATTCACCTGAACACTTCTTTGTTGCTGGGATGGACAAATACTATCCCACCAGTTTCTGATGGTCCCTGAGTGTCCTACTCCCCTATTTGGGAAGAGATATACTCACTAAACTGGGAACTACCCTTGTGTTGGGAAGCTTTTCATCCCCTAGAGCCCTACAGCTTCTGGTTACTACCGAGGAACCCATTACACCCTCTCCAATAGGAAAGGACCAAAAACTATGAGAGGACAAAATTGACCCCCAGGTTTGGGACCAGGGGACTCCTGGACGAGCCCACCAAGCTGAACTCGTCGTCATTGTCCTCTGAAATCCCACTTGGTTTCCAAACCAGAAACAATATCCCTTTAGAAGAGAAGCTTGGGAAGGACACAGCCTCTAATAAGTAAATTCCTTGCCTGTAGGCTGTTGGTCCCCAACAATTTGCCGTGTAACATCCTGATCCTCCCTGTAAAGAAAAAGGACAGGACTTGGTGAATGAGTCAAGATTTCCAGATCATAAATGAAGCTGTAGTTCCCCTCCATCCCACAGTACCCTATCCCTATGTAATCTTGAGAGAAATCCCGCCCAGTGCCAAGTGTTTACAGTTCTAGATCTCAAAGATGCATTCTTTGCATACGACTAGCTAAAGAATCCCAATATCTTTTTGCCTTCAAGTAAGAGGATCCAGAAGAAAAACACTAACAAGTGGCTTGGACAGTATTACATCAGAGGTTCAGAGATAGCCCCCATTTATTTGGGCAGGCTCTTAGCTAGGATCTCCTAAATCTGGACCTGAGACCTAATGGGAAAAATATTACAGTACATAGATGAAAAAATACATACATACTAATCTGCTCTCCAGATGAGAAAAATGCCCAAAAACATGAAACTCAGGTTATAAACTTTTTGGATGAGAGGGGATATAAAGTCTCCCATGCTAAGGCACAGATGGTCAAGACAGAGGTCAATTACCTGGGAGTTTAGATACACACAGGTCCAAGAGGCTATCCTCTGATCAAGTACAGGGAATCTTCCAGTTGCCCTCCCCCATGACTCGAAAACAAATGCAAGCTCTCCTGGGGCTAAATGGGTATTACAGACTGTGGATACCCAACTATAGTCTAATTTCCCAGCCTTTATGTGAAAGCTTGAAGGGACAGGATGATTCACTCCCACTGATGTGGGGATCTCCTCAAAAAAAGGCAGAGGCTACACTAAAACAAGTTTCAACTCAAGTACCTGACTTGAGGTTGCCAGACCCAGAAAAAGCATTCCAAATTTACGTCCATGAAAAGGAAGGAATAGCTTTGGGGGTGTTGACTTAAGGTTGGAACCTGAGCCCCCGCCTGTAGCTTACTTATCCAAGACTGGCCTCCAACCCAAGACTGGCCTCCCTGCTTTTGAAATCTTGCAGTTATTGCAATCCTGATAGAAAGAAGATGCTTTAAAATTTTCTTTTGGGGGCAAGCTAACTACTTACCAGTCACTAAGTGAAACAACTCTTAAATGGATGAGGCCATTTATGGATGTCTGATCAAAGAATCCTCAGATTATCAAGTAGTGCTAATGGAAAATCCAGGCCTCACTATATCTGCTTCTGAGTTTCTGAACCCTGCCACCTTCCTGCCTACCACCGAGGGCTCTCTCCCCTTTCACTCTTGCCTAAAAATCTTGGACCGCTAGGCAAAACCCTGAGAGGGATTGTCAGAAGATCCTCTGATCAACCCTGAAGAAATCTGGTACACTGATATAAGCAGCTTTCTCTTCAATGGAAAAAGAAGAGCTGGATAAGCAGTGGTCTCCAACTGTGAGACCATAGAGGCTAAACCTTTGCTACTAGGTACTTCAGCCCAATTAGCTGAGCTCATAGCCCTGACTCAAGCTTTAGAGTTGGGATAAGGAAAAAGAGTAGGCATTTACACTGACTCCAAGTATACCTTTCTGGTGCTACATGCACATGCTGCTATTTGGAAAGAGGCCACTTGACCACCGGTGCATCCCCATTCAAATATGGTGTTAAAATCCTTAGGCTTTTGGAGGCAGTATATCTTCCCACCAAGGTTTCAGTCTTCCACTGTAAAGGGCACCAAAAAGGGAGTACAAGAGTGGCATGAGGGAACCAAGAAGCCAATCAGGCCGCTAAGAGAACAGCATTACAGAACAATGATTTAATAGGATTTGCCACCTTAGTTAGACAGACTAATTTGCCAGAAACTCCTTAATATACTGATGGTGAGACTCTTAAAACTAAGAGTGAAGACTTTCAAGAAGATCATACAGTGTGGTTCCAAAAGGAGGGACTCCTTTTTCTGCCTGGGAACCTCAATGAAAGTTGGTTAACTCCTTAGATGCCACCACTCATTTATGGGAGAAGGCCCTCCAAAGATTACTAGAAAGGTCCTTCAGAGGAACAGGCCTCCAAACGACTCTAAGGCAAGTGGTTTTCTCTTGTTCCAGTTGCCAATTAAACAGCCCCCAAGGAGCTTGAAGACTCCAACTGTCTCAGCCCATCCAAAGATGTGGGACCTACCCAGGAGAGTACTGGCAAATGGACTTCACCCAGATGCCAGTTTTTCAAGGGGATAAATACCTGTTAGTCATGATAGATACATTCACAGGATGGATTGAAGGCCTTCCCACTTGGACTGAGAAGGCTGAGGAGGTGGTAAAAAAAACTGCTCCAAGAAATCATTCCAAGATTTGGTCCTCCCACGTCATTACAAAGTGACAATGGGACACCATTTACTTCTAAGCTCACACAAGGGGTCTTTAAAGCATTGGACGTTACTCATTATCTTCACTGTGCCTTGAGGCCTCAGTCTTCAGAAAAGTAGAAAGAGCCAACCCATTCTTAAAATCAGCGATAAAAAAGATAACCCAGAAGACCTCCCTGGGATGGAATGAGGCTTTACCAATAGCTCTCCTCTGCACCTGTATTGCCCCTAAGGAACAGATTGGTCATTGGTCTTAGTCCATATGAGATGCAATATGGAAGACATTTTGTTTATGTCAATGACCTCTTCCTAGATCCAGAGGCTCAGACCCTCCAGTCTTATACCATGACCGTTAGGAAATTCCAATAGTATGTACACTTGTTGGGTGTCAACCAAGACCCAAAATATTCTAAAGAGTCACCACTATATGCTCCAGGGGCTCAAGTCCTAATTAAAGTTTGAAAAGATGGGTCTCCAAAGGCTCAACTCCAAGCCCACATGGAAGGGCCCCTACCCTGTAATACTTTCTAACCCCACAGCAGTCAAGGTACCAGGACATGACTCCTGGATTAATTATTCATGAGTCAAGACATGGAAGAAAACAGAAGAGGTCACTCAATACACCTGTGAGCCCCTGGGAGATTTCAGCTACTTATTCAGGACTACAAATGAGTGTCATTCTAATGAACACCCCCGAAATTAAGTTTCTGGGGATAAGATTTCTCAAGATAGCTCTAAAGAGCCAACACAGCTTTGCAGGGGTTATACTCCAAAATGGACAGGAGATAGATCTCCTGATCCCTGAACAAGGAGGGGCTTGAGCCATCTTGAATGAGACATGTTGTTTCTGGGTAAATACCTCCAGCTGAGTTTAAAAAAACTCACAATCCTCAAGAAAATCATTCAAATCCTACTGTATCTCAAAGAACAAAATGGAGAGTTCTCAGGGTGGCTACAATTTCTTTTAGTTCAGTTCAGTTCAATTGCTCAGTTGTGTCCGACTCTTTGAGACCCCATGAACTGCAGCACGCCAGGCTTCCCTGTCCATCACCATCTCTGGGAGTTCGATCAGACTCACGTTCGAGTCTGTGATGCCATCCAGCCATCTCATCCTCTGTCGTCCCCTTCTCCTCCTGCCCCCAATCCCTCCCAGCATCAGAGACTTTTCCAATGAGTCAACTCTTCACATGACGTGGCCAAAGTACTGGAGTTTCAGTTTTAGCATCATTCCTTCCAAAGAAATCCCAGGGCTGATCTCCTTCAGAATGGACTGGTTGGATCTCCTTGCAGTCCAAGGGACTCTCAAGAGTCTTCTCCAACACCACAGTTCAAAAGCATCAATTCTTCAGCGCTCAGGCTTCTTCACAGTCCAACTCTCACATCCATACATGACCACAGGAAAAACCATAGTCTTGACTAGACGGACCTTAGTCAGCAAAGTAATGTCTCTGCTTTTGAATATACGATCTAGGTTGGACATAACTTTTCTTCCAAGGAGTAAGCGTCTTTTAATTTCATGGCTGCAGTCACCATCTGCAGTGATTTTGGAGCCCCACAAAATAAAGTCTGACACTGTTTCCACTGTTTCCCCATCTATTTCCCATGAAGTGATGGGACCGGATGCCATGATCTTTGTTTTCTGAATGTTGAGCTTTAACCAACTTTTTCACTTTCCTCTTTCACTTTCATCAAAAGGCTTTTTAGTTCCTCTTCACTTTCCGCCATAAGGGTGGTGTCATCTGCATATCTGCGGTTATTGATATTTCTCCCAGCAATCTTGATTCCAGCTTGTGTTTCTTCCAGTCCAGCATTTCTCATGATGTACTCTGCATAGAAGTTAAATAAGCAGGGTGACAATGTACAGCCTTGATGCACTCCTTTTCCTATTTGGAACCAGTCTGTTGTTCCATGTCCAGTTCTAACTGTTGCTTCCTGACCTGCATACAGATTTCCCCAGAGGCAGGTCAGGTGGTCTGGTATTCCCATCTCTTTTAGAATTTTCCACAGTTTATTGTGATCCACACAGTCAAAGGCTTTGGCATAGTCAAGAAAGAAGAAATCTCTTTTAGGGTGATCATTTTCCTGGTCAGGGGAAATTTGCAGTTGGCTAATGCTCCTACTAATCTTTGTTGTCAATATATTGATGCAGCTTATGATTGCTCCATGTATTATCAATTGTCTAACCTGTTTTGTCTCTGCCAAGGTCAACAACATGCAGTGCTAGTTCAACAAGGATATATAAAACTACAGCTGACCATGGAAAATATCATTCACCCTTAGATGGACATCACTATAAGAATTCTGAGGCTTGAGACTAGCGAGAGGGGAGGCCCAATGCCCCTCGCCATCCCAGTTCAGCAGGAAGTAACCAGAGAGACCTCAAAGCCCATATTCCCAAAAATCAGGCCTCCCATCCCTTGAGGGGGGAGTGTTAGGTAGTTAGAATAGGAAAAAAGGAGTCCAGAATAGCAGCGGATAAAAGCAAAGATGGAAAAACCCCATGAAAATAGAACAAAGGAATGTCTGAGGACCAGAGTGAGAACCTCAAGTAAAACAAACAGCCCTCCTGGCTAGCTTAATTTACATAGGGCACGTTCAGGGGGAAGAGAAAAAAAAGATATATATATATATATATATATATTTATAAAGAGGAGCCAAAATTGAGCTAGGGGCTTCTCTTCTCTTCACATCTTTTGGGTCAGCCTGTCCTCACATCTCAAGGCTTCAATTTCCTTTGTTCGCCAAAAAATAACTTAGCTGTAACACAGAGCTTTAACACCAATCAGTCACTTCAAATTTTTGCTGTGGTGAGACAGAACCAAGGAATTGGCAAACTCTCCCAACAGGAGTCGGAGAAGGCAATGGCACCCCACTCCAGTACTCTTGCCTGGAAAATCCCATGGATGGAGAGCCTGGAAGGCTGCAGTCCATGGGGTCGCTGAGGGTCGGACACGACTGAGCGACTTCACTTTCACTTTTCACTTTCTTGCATTGGAGAAGGAAATGGCAACCCACTCCAGTGTTCTTGCCTGGAGAATCCCAGGGACGGGGGAGCCTGGTGGGCTGCCGTCTATGGGGTCACACAGAGTCGGACACGACTGAAGTGACTTAGCAGCAGCAGCAGCCCAACAGGAGTGTAATAAAATAAATCATTTATATTTTTTAAGGAAAAATGTGTTATTATTGCATGACTTTATCTTTAAAAGGTATTTTAAAGTATGTTTTAGAAGCCTAGGTATAGTAACCTTGCACACAGACCTTATTTTTTAAGTTACATTTTAGATGAAGTTATCTAAAACTAATGTGTGGCTCATCCAATGTTACTCTAAGATTGAGAAATATCAAAGAAAAAATATTTGCTCAATGGTGGCGGGAGTGGGGGTGGAGGCTCTTCCTAAACTTCTTTGTATTGATATTACAGTAAGATGTGTAGGGAGCTCTTGCTCCATGGATTTCACTTCTAGGTTTTGTTATGTAGATTTAGATTTGCTCTGCAGTAGCAGCTGGAGGCTTTGCTTTTGCAGATAGCTAAACTAGACACTCTTGACTTTAGAAGTAGTTATTGACTTTCTGTATCCTAGGCAGTTTCATATTGATCCTGAGGCAACTCAATTACCCAAACCTGGAAGAGGCAATGAATTTGAATAGTGTTCATGGTTTCTTTTATACATCTATTTTTCCTTTGAGGTGAAGGGCAAAATGAATCAACATGGGGATACTCTGGTTCTTTTCTTGAAGGTAACAGAAAAGAACGATAATAGAAAAATATCTTCAAAAATCTTTAAGATAAAGCATTCACTAGTACACTATGGAGATTATTTATGAATACTTATTCTATTTAACTTTTATAGTAAGTGATTAAAGCATTTTCCTTTTTTAAAAGAATTCTAAACTTCAAATAGTTGAGATTTTAAGGAGAAACTAAAGTCTCTTTTTTCCAAAATTAATAGTAAGAAAAATGTTATATCCAGAGGAGAAGTGAGATATATTGCAGGACAATTTAATTACTTTTTCTTGAGCCAGGACTAGGTGATTTCTTCTTTTTAATATGGAACTATAGCATTTCAGAGGTCTAAAGACATTAAAGAGAGAACTTTCTAATAAGAAGTGACTTGGTGGTGACTCCACTAGATACTATCAATGTGATGGCTGGTAAATTACTTAACACTATGTTTCAAGTAACTCCAGGGCTCCTGGAATCAATGTTGATAATTTCCACATCATCTCATATGGGTTGTTATGAAGAATAAATTAGATAATATACACAGTTGCCTTATCTCAGTGCCCAATCATGCATGTTATTCACATGTTCAACTGCAGTATTTAACAGTTAAGAGAGGTGCAAGTATGTTATATTACTTAATGAAGGTAACAAAGCTAACAAACAGCAAAATGGATTAGAAATACTACTTCTAGCATTTTGAAATTTATCATTATAAATTGACGTATGCTTAGTTCTCATTTTCATGTATCTAGATAGTTTTCAAGTTAAGCACCATGCATATTTATTGAGCTTCTCTTCTGTTCAAAGTGTTGACTTAAACCCTGTGGGAGATGCATTCATAAATCAGCACTATCATGAAGCATATCATTTAATAGAAAAAAAAAGAAGAATATAAGTGAGGATTGTAAAACAGTCACAACATTCTATAAGAAGAAAGATCACTTCCAGTTAAAAGCAGTTGCAAAAGATTCCCTACATAAATTGTTATTGAGATGTATTTTAAAAATAGTTTTATCATCTTCTTGACAAAAGCTTCTTATAACTTCTTGGGCTACTTGCATTTCCTTCTAAGAACAGATTATGCTTACACTGCTGTGCTTTCACTCACTGGATCCCTTACGCTTTTCTCTTGTTGCCATAAATACTTTATTTCATGCTAAAGATACAAAATCACTGCAGATGGTGACTTCAGCCATGAAATTAAAAGACGCTTACTCCTTGGAAGGAAAGTTATGACCAACCTAGATAGCATACTGAAAAGCAGAGACATTACTTTGCCAACAAAGGTCCGTTTACTCAAGGCTATGGTTTATTCCAGTGGTCATGTATGGATGTGAGAGTTGGACTGTGAAGAAAGCTGAGCGCTGAAGAATTGATGCATTTGAACTGTGGTGTTGGAGAAGACTCCTGAGAGTCCCTTGGACTGCAAGGAAATCCAATCAGTCCATTCTAAAGGAGATCAGCCCTGGGTGTTCTTTGGAAGGAATAATGCTAAAGCTGAAACTCCAGTACTTTGGCCACCTCATGCGAAGAGCTGACTCATTGGAAAAGACTCTGATGCTGGGAGGGATTGGGGTCAGGAGGAGAAGGGGACGACAGAGGATGAGATGGCTGGATGGCATCACTGACTCGATGGACTTGAGTCTGAGTGAGCTCCGGGTGTTGGTGATGGACAGGGAGACCTGATATGCTGCAATTCATGGGGTCGCAAAGAGTCAGACACGACTGAGCGACTGAACTGAACTGAACTGAAAGATACAATTAATTGCTGAAGAGTCTCAGTGTTTAAAAGCTATCATCACACCATGTTTTAAAAACATTAAAAACAACCTAGTAATAAAATCATGTGGTTTCGGAAGTTTTCCTGGTCTTTTGTTCGATTACATTTATTTTTGCACCATTATCATAAAAGCCACATACAGAAAACAGCCTTTCATTTATCTCTTATTATTGGTTTATAAATATATATATATTAGTCTTTGTATATGAGCAACTCCATATTTCATTTAAAATAATTTAAAAAATAAGGTTTGTTATAATGTCTAATTTACTTTTGTGTGTTGTTTTCTTAAAGTATAGTTCATTTGAAATACTCTGTTAGTTTCAAGTGTATAGCGAAGTGATTCAGTGACATATATATGTATTTTTTTTTTTAGATTTTTTTTTCTGTATAGGTTATTACAAAACATTGAGTATAGTTCCCTGTGCTATACAGTAAGTCCTTGCTGGTTATCTATTTTATACATACAAGTGTGTATATTGGGGCTTCCCTGGTGGCTCAGAGGTTAAAGTGTCTGCCTGGAATGCAGTAGACATGGGTTCAATACCTGAGTCAGGAAAATCCCCTGGAGAAGGAAATGGCAACCCACTCCAGTACTCTTGCCTGGAGAATTCCATGGAGGGAGGAGCCCTGTAGGCTACAGTCCATGGGGTTGCAAAGAGTCGGACACAACTGAGCAACTTCACTTTCATTTTAGTGTGTATATATTAATCCCAAACTTCTAATTTATTTCTTTTTATTTGTTCTCTATAGCTTAACTCATCTTCAATAATCTGTCCTACTCTCCATACCTGGTCTCATATATCTGAGGAATCCTTTCAGTTCTTTGGGGTTCTCAACACACTGAATGGTCATTATATGTTCCTTATACTAGAAAGTGAGATGTTGAAAGGCTGAATCTGAGTCCTTTACCTTTGACATGTAATTTTTTTTTTAATGAAGCAATCAAATGGAGCTCTTTTATAAGATGGAGAATTTACTCTCTAAAACTGGAGTCCAAAAGAGATTTTAAAAATCAAGAATAAATAAGAAAATAATTTATATGTTATTTTAAGAAAGGACATATAAAAATACATACAGTAAGGATTCTCCTGCAGCAGGGGAAAAATGAAGGCAAAAAAAAATATGAAGAAATCTAAGGTGTTAGTAAGAAATATAACATGGCTTGCTTACTTTAATTTTCTCATTTAATCATAACATTCCTGTTTGTTCAACATACACAGGGGAATAGCAATATTGCTTGAGTGTGTTTTATAAATATTAAAGCAAAAGCTAAGTAATAGTTACAAAGAGAAAAATTATAAAAAATAAAATTCACTTTAAAAGGAAATAGCTAAAGAAGCTTTCAGTAAAAGCTACAATGCCCTCTGGTGTGCATACATTTTAAAGCCAGTCTAACAGATAATCTTCATATATATTTTCTAAGCACTAATTGCTAAAAACATTCCATTAGTAAGTGCAACTGTTCACACCATATTTAATTCCCAAAGACCCTAAATACTCATATAAAGATACGTGATGAATTGTTCAAATATAAATGCAAATCAGCTTAGTCTCTTTGTTTGTGAATGAGGGTAAAAAATTCTGACTAAAATGTCGAAGCCTTAAGTTCTCCATGAGCTTGTCTGCAACTCATCACAGGATCATGAATAACCATGACTGGAGAACTATGCAGATTTCCTAGTAGAAAAGCCATGAATTTTTTAACACCCAGGGGTTCAAATTATAATAAAGGGATAGCACCTGTCACTGGAGGCCAACTACAAGATCACCTTTGCAATCCCTGGAGCAATTAAATCGCCAACAAGTTAGCCTTTTTCTGGCAGTCTCCAAAGACACCAACATACCTATATATCTCAGAGGGCCACAGGCAGGACAATCGCCTTCAATTACACATTCATTTTGAAGCACTATTTTTCAAATATCAAAGCTTTTTTTTTTTTTTTCCCCAAAGATGCTAAGGGTGATTTCCTGTATTTTATTAAATTGTTAGGAGATTACATGGTCCCTTCTAATATCACTGATAAAGTATAACCTTTCTATTTCAATAAATTATCACTCTATATAGTAGGCATGCAGATGTAATTTCAGCATTACTGTTTTTGTAAAAATACTTTAATTCATCTTATGATAAACATTTATAGGAAAAATACAGAGAAAGATTATACTGAATGCTTTAGAGGAAATTTGCAGAGAATTTACTGATTATGTTTGTGCATCTGAGAAATCGTGTTCATGCTTCCAGCCCCATTCCGAGGGATTACTCCTGCAGAGTCGCCTGTGTCTTCAACACCAACATGCTGACCACAACTTCTAACTCTAGGGATACATGGTATAGGAGGAGCTCCCTGTGATGAAGACTGGCACCTGGCCTCAAACCCACTCACAACAGTAAATGAAATAAGGGAGAAAACAGAGGACAAAAATATAAGAATCCAGAAGTCAGCGGAAACCCTCAGGTGGAAGGAGATGCAGTGAAACAAAAACACCAGTTGCTTAAACACCTCAAGGAAGAGCGCTGTAGTAAAGAGGGAAAGTCCCTTCTTCTAAGGAAAATCTCTCCATTATACTCAATGAGTCTAGGCTGGTGGCAATGCAGACAGTTTTCTCTTTGGCTTGTGTGCATACTCAGTCAGCTTGCTATTCTCAATAAACTTACATTAACTGAGTTACTTTAGTAATTACACACCTTTATAGCCTAAAATGCCTCGTTAAAGCACTTCACTGTACTCTAGTGATTTCAGCATTTGCACATCATATGTTTAATAGTGTTGTTTAAAGATGATCCATTACAAGGCAGGAGAAAAAAAAATAAGAGTTAAAATAAAAGTAAATAAGTTCTTCAAGAGTATACAATTAATGACTATTTCACAGTATTCGATACTGAGAAAATAAAGTTTTAAAACCTACAGTGCTCTATAACCAGTCTCTATATTCAGTTCAGTTCAGTTGCTCAGTCGTGTCCGACTCTTTGCGACCCCATGAATCACAGCACGCCAGGCCTCCCTGTCCATCACAACTCCCAGAGTTCACTCAGACTCATGTCCATCGAGTCAGTGATGCCATCCAGCCATTTCATCCTCTGTCGTCCCCTTCTCCTCCTGCCCCCAATCCCACCCAGCATCAGAGTCTTTTCAAATGAGTCAACTCTTTGCATGAGGTGGCTAAAGTACTGGAGTTTCAGCTTTAGCATCAGTCCTTCCTGTGAACACCCAGGACTGATATCCTTCAGAATGGACTGGTTGGATCTCCTTGCAGTCCAAGAGACTCTCAGGAGTCTTCTCCAATACCAGAGTTCAAAAGCATCAATTATTCGATGCTCAGCTTTCTTCACAGTCCAACTCTCACATCCATACATGACCACTGGAAAACCCATAGCCTTGACTAGATGGACCTTTGTTAACAAAGTGATGTCTCTGCTTTTGAATACGCTATCTAGTTTGGTCATAACTTTCCTTCCAAGCAGTAAGTGTCTTTTAATTTCATGGCTGCATTCACCATCTGCAGTGATATTGGAGCCAGAAAAAAAAAAAAAAAAGTTTGACACTGTTTCCCCATCTATTTCCCATGAAGTGATGGGACCAGATGCCATGATCTTAGTTTTCCTACTGGAAATTGAAACATTACAGAATGATATTCTACATGAAAAATATACATATTAGTAGAACACAGTGTAGAAAGAAGTATATAAATGTAAAAATCACTAGTGAATATAACAAAGGCATAGCAGAAAAAAATCTTGAGGTCAAATTTGAAAAACTAAAGCTGTGAATGAAGAGGCATAAGAGGAACATGAGAACATGCCTTTCAAATAACCTGAGAAAGCAGTCTGCCAAGTTACCATATACAAAAATGAAAATAAATAATTATTTAATTGTATATATGGGTAGTAAGGGTGGCTCAGACTGTAGAGAATCTGCCTGCAATGCAGGAAACCCAGGTTCAAACCCTGGGTCAGGAAGATCCCCTGCAGAAGGGAATGGCAACCCACTCCAGTATTCTTGCTTGGAGAATTCCAGGGACAGAGGAGTCTGGCAGGCTACAGTCCATTGGGTTGCAAAGAGTTGGACATGACTGAGCAACACACACACACACGCATACACACATTTAATTTCTACCAAATCTATATAGACATTTACCTTCCTAAAATACAGACCAATAGGCACAAATTCTTCTGGCTATTACCTCGTTAATCATTACCATACAAGAGAGCTATACTGCATTAACATTAAAGAATTGCCAAACCTTAAGAATATTAGTATAAGATGAAGAAAAAGATCTAGAAAGAAATTACCAATAAAAAAAGAGTTGAACAATAAATATTTTAAATTAACATTAACTACACTAATTTAATTGTAATTTGGTCCCAAGCATCCTGTATCCTACATTGAACCTAGACTGGTGATTCATTTCTTATATGATATTATACATGTTTCAATTTGCACTGTGATGACCCAGAGAGATGGTATGGGGAGGGAGGTGGGAGAGTGGTTCAGGATTGGGAACACGTGTACACCCGTGGTGGATTCATGTTGATGTATGGCAAAACCAACACAATATTGTAAAGTAAAATAAAGTAAAATAAAAACTAAGAGAGAAATTAAACAAAAACAAACAAAAAACCTCTGCACTACATTACCAAAATTCATACAACTGTACCATTAAAAACTAACCAAAATTTAAATTAAAAAAAATAATAATTGCAATTTGGTGTGCAAAGTACTTCATTAATGGTCAATTGTTAAAATGTAATGAATGTTTTCACATTCTATCATTTTGCATTTTATATAGCAATTCTATGTTTTAAAAATAGAAATGGAACTTTTTATACTAAGTTGTGAGAGGCTAGAGACTTTAAATTATTGCTCTGCTTAAAAAAAAAATGATCATTTAAAAGGGGAATAAAACTTTACTTATGAAAAGAAACCATATATGCATGTGTGTGTTAACATGTATGTGTTTTTGCAACAATAAACGTTTCACAATCAGTCACTGTTTAGTAGGAAATTGAAGATTTTGTCACCTAGAAATGATAATTTCATTGAAAATGTTTAGCCATTATGTTTGTAAAACTTAAAGACATGCCTTGTCATGTGTATTACCAATATTCCAGTCAGAATAGGAAAAGGAGTGCGTCAAGGCTGTATATTGTCACCCTGCTTATTTAACTTATATGCAGAGTACATCATGAGAAAGGCTGGACTGGAAGAAACACAAGCTGGAATCAAGATTGCCGGGAGAAATATCAATAACCTCAGATATGCAGATGACACCACTCTTACTGTCTCTTATACACATCTAGATGTGTATAAGAGACAGGTATCATATTGTATTGATGACTGTGGCTGGATTGGGGGCAGGAGGAGAAGGGGACGACCGAGGATGAGATGGCTGGATGGCATCACTTTCTCGATGGATGTGAGTCTGAGTGAACTCCGAGAGATGGTGATGAACAGGGAGGCCTGGCGTGCTGCGATTCATGGGGTCGCAAAGAGTCGGACATGACTGAGCGACTGAACTGAACTGAACTGAACTGATGAGGAGTGTACTTATATATATATAAATTATATTGGTTTCAAAAAAGGTTATTTAGTGTAGAATTTCTTAACTTTCTAGGCCATTATAAATTCTTGGGTTTCCCCTGTGGCCCAGTGATAAAGAATGCCCCTGCAGGAAATCTGGGTGCGATCACTGGGTTGGATAATTCTCCTGTAGAAGGAAATGGCAACCTACTCCAGTATTCTTGCCTGGTAAGTTCCCTGGTGAGGCAGACAGTAAAGCGTCTGTCTATAATGCGGGAGACCTAGGTTCAATCCCTGTGTTGGGAAGATCTCCAGGAGAAGAAAATGGCAACTCACTCCAGTATTCTTGCCTGGAAAATCCCATGGATGGAGGAGCCTGGTAGGCTACAGTCCATGGGGTTGAGTCAGACACGACTGAGTGACTTCACTTTGAAGTTACATGGACAGAGGAGCTTGGCAGGCTACTGTCCATGGGTCGCAAAAGAGACAGATATGACTGAGAGACTAAGCACACAAACGTAGTTCGTCCACTCTATTATTCTCTTTATTCCTTATATCATTTCTTCTAGGTTTGCTCTTGCATGCACATATAGTCTTTGCAAACATTCCGTGTGTGTGTGTGTGCATGCGCATGCATGCTCAGTCATGTCCAACTCTTTGCAGCCCCATAGCACTATCTCTACGATTCACTGAATAGCAGTAGTCAACCCAATTATAGGCATAGCACCTGAGGTACTTTGCACTTTAAGAAGCCTTTAAATAGGTAATATTGGGGATATATTAACTTCTGAAATTTAATGTAAAATTTTCTCCATGTATGTATGCATGATCAAAAATTTTTGAGGAGAGTGTCCATTGTTATTATCAGATTGATCAGGGAGTGGTTACTGATCCACCCAAAGTTTAAGAATTATAGAAGATGTGACTTACAAATTCAAAATAGTTCAGATCTTAGTCCAAGGTTGTATTAGTTGTACTGTTATTATCAATAGCTGCTATAACAAATTGCCTAGCTGTGACCAACCTAGATGGCATGTTGAAGGGCAGAGACGTTACTTTGTCAATGGGGGTCCACCTGGTCAAGGCTATGGTTTTTCCAGTGGTCATGTATGGATGTGAGAGTTGGACTATGAAGAAAGCTGAGTGCCTAGGAATTGATGCTTTTGAACTGTGGTGTTGGAGAAGACTCTTGAGAGTCCCTTGGACTGCAAGGAGATCCAACCAGTCCATTCTGAAGGAGATCATCCCTGGGATTTCTTTGGAAGGAATGATGCTAAAGCTGAAACTCCAGTACTTTGGCCACCTCATGCAAAAAGTTGACTCATTGGAAAAGACTCTGATGCTGGGAGGGATTGGGGGCAGGAGAAGAAGGGGACGACCGAGGATGAGATGGCTGGATGGCATCACTGACTCGATGGACGTGAGTCTGAGTGACCTCTGGAAGTTGGTGATGGACAGGCCTGGCATGCTGTGATTCATGGGGTCACAAAGAGTCAGACACGACTGATAGACTGAACTGAACTGAACTGAAATATGTCTAAAGGTATTCTTTCAACACATTTAATAAAATAAAATCTAAGATTAAAACAAACAAACAAAAACAAATTGCCTAAAATCAGTGGCTTAAGACCACACAAATTTGTTCTATAGTTATAGAGACCACAAGTCTGAATTCTGTTTGGGCAAAAGTCAAGTGTCACTTGGGCCTTTCCTTTTCCAGGCTCCAGAAGCAATTTGTTTCCTTACTCTTTCTAGCTTCTAGAGACCTTCTTCATTCCTTGGCTTGTGGCTCCTTCTTCCAGCTTCAAAGCACATCACTTAAGCTGTTTGTTTGCATCATCATTTCTCATATCTGATCTTCTGCTTCTACCTTATAAGGATCTGTGTTAATACATTAAGGGCATGCCTGAAAACTTGGAGGGCAAATTTTCTTATCTCAAGATTTGTAACTTAACTAGTTCTCCTATGTCTTTCTTTGTTTGTTTGTTTTACCATGTAAGTAACATGTTAATTCTGGCGATTCAGATGTAAACATTTCAGGGGGTGGAGGGCAATGGAAATATTTATGAATGGTTGTTCAGTTACTTGTAATCACTGACATCATAAATTCTAGGTTGTCTTCTCCTTGCAATGCTTACAACTATAAAGTCATCCAATCCCTTCCTACTCAGGAGGTTATATAGTACAATGTAGTTTACTTTAAGAATTGGCAAATTTTTCTCTAAAGTAACTATTTTAGGTTTTACATGGTAGCTATGCAACTCTGCTACTATATGAAAAAAGCAGCTCTAGTCAGTATGGTAATAAATGAGGAGAGATACGTTTGAATAAAACTATTTACAAAACCAGGCCTGGAGGGGATTTGGCCCATAGTCCAGGCTTGGCCTCTGGTTTAGATAAAAGAAACCTAAGAATATATGAAGCATCTATTTTATGTGACGTTGTTTGGTAATAAGTTTGGAGCATATTGAATAACCTGGTGTTTGAACACATACTTAGTTTCAAGCATCATTTCTCTCATGTATAAGCATTATAAAATCAGAGAACTTTATCTAAACAACTACTTATGTGCTGCTGCTGCTAAGTCGCTTCAGTCATGTCCGACTCTGTGCGACCCCAGAGACGGCAGCCCACTAGGCTCCTCTGTCCCTGGGATCCTCCAGGCAAGAATACTGGAGTGGGTTGCCATTTCCTTCTCCAATGCATGAAAGTGAAAAGTGAAAGTGAGTTCGCTCAGTCGTGTCCAACTTATGTGCAATAGGCACCTTTACTTAATTGGGTTATTTTTAAAAGTGAAGTCACTCAGTGTCCAAGTCTTTGAGGCCCCATGGACTGGGGACCACCAGGCTCCGCCATCTATCAGATTTTCTAGGCAAGAGTACTGGAGTGGGTTACCATTTCCTTCTCCAGGGGATCTTCTCTACCCGTGGATTGAACCTGGGTCTCTCGAATTGCAGGCAGATGCTTTACCATCTGAGCCACCAGGGAAACCCAGGGTTATTTTTAAGATGAGATCTTATACTTGATGGTCATGACCCTGAACTAGGCATGTATTTAGCACCCAAAAAATATTATTTTATATTATGTCCTGGCATAGATTATGGGATATTGACATTATTTCACTTGACTGTAGATAAATACCCTTAAATTTAATGAATAACAAATAAAATAAATGTATATTATTTTTATCATGGGTTCAGTTCAGTTCAGTTCAGTTACTCAGTCGTGTGCAACTCTTTGCAACCCCTTGAATTGCAGCACGCCAAGCCTCCCTGTTCATCACCAACTCCCGGAGCCCACTCAGACTCACGTCGATTAAGTCCATGATGCCATCCAGCCATCTCATCCTCTGTCATCCCCTTCTCCTCCTGCCCCTAATTCCTCCCAGCATCAGAGTCTTTTCCAATGAGTCAACTCTTCGCATAAGGTGGTCAAAGTACTGGAGTTTCAGCTTTAGCATCATTCCTTCCAAAGAAATCCCAGGGTTGATCTCCTTCAGAATGGACTGGTTGGGTCTCCTTGCAGTCCAAGGGACTCTCAAGAGTCTTTTCCAACACCACAGTTCAAAAGCATCAATTCTTTGGCACTCAGCCTTCTTCACAATCCAACTCTCACATCCATACATGACCACAGGAAAAACCATAGCCTTGACTAGACAGACCTTAGTCGGCAAAGTAATGTCTCTGCTTTTGAATATGCTATCTAGGTTGGTCATAACTTTTCTTCCAAGGAGTAAGCATCTTTTAATTTCATGGCTGCAGTCACCATCTGCAGCGATTTGGGGGCCCCAAAAAATAAAGTTTGACACTGTTTCCCCATCTATTTCCCATGAAGTGATGGGACCAGATGCCATGATGTTCGTTTTCTGAATGTTGAGCTTTACGCCAATTTTTTCGCTCTCCTGTTACACTTTCATCAAGAGGCTTTTTAGCTCCTCTTCACTTTCTGTCATAAGGGTGGTGTCATCTGCATATCTGAGGTTATTGAACTTTCTCCCAGCAATCTTGATTCCAGCTTGTGTTTCTTCCAGTCCAGCGTTTCTCATGATGTACTCTGCATAGAAGTTAAATAAGCAGGGTGAAAATATACAGCCTGGACCTACTCCTTTTCCTATTGGGAACCAGTCTGTTGTTCCATGTCCAGTTCTAACT
>SJYT01031907.1:1040848-1118658 GCA_006410635.1 Cephalophus harveyi | reverse complement strand
TGAGTCTGAGTGAACTCCGGGAGTTGGTGATGGACAGGGAGGCCTGGTGTGCTGCGATTCATGGGGTCGCAGAGAGTCGAACACGACTGAGCGACTGAACTGAACTGATACAATGCTCATTATGTAAATTTTGAAAATATGCATATTTATTCTCCTGTCTACCATGTGAACACTTTCCATTGCTTTTTCCTTTATGAACAATGGTGCCATGGACATTCTTGAACATGTGTACTGCTGTATATACACAGATTTCTTTATGAAATTAGAAACTGAACTGCTGATTCTTAGGCGATGCACCTGCTTTATTTTTCTAGGTTATGCCAAAATAGTTGTGCCAATGTACACTTTCACAGCAATCCCTAACTGTTCCTGTTATTCTACATTCTTGTATTATTAGACTTCTTATTTTTCACAAGTGAAATGACTTTAAAATGATACTTCACTATGGTAATAGCTTTTCTATGATCACTACTAAAAGGAAGCAGTTTTTATATCTTATTCATCAACTGTCTTCCTTCTGTTCAGTTCAGTTCAGTCGCTCAGTAGTGTCTGACTCTTTGTGACCCTATGAATCGCAGCACGCCAGGCCTCCCTCTCCATCACCAACTCCCAGATTTCACACAGACTCACATCCATCGTGTCAGTGATACCATCCAGCCATCTCATTCTCTGTCATCCCCTTCTCCTCCTGCCCCTAATCCCTCCCAGCATCAGAGTCTTTTCCGATGAGTCAACTTTTCACATGAGGTGGCCAAAGTACTGAAGTTTGTAGTTCTAGTTAAACATAGCTCAGGATAATATTTCCTTCATGAAGACTTCCCTGACACCACCAGATTCTCAGGCTAGCCTAAGTGCCGGTACTAATACTTTGCATATTTCTACTGTTACACTTTAACAGATCCTCCAGTTTTCAAAGCTACTTATCTCGTCTTTTTTTTTTTTTAATTATTTGGCTGCATTGGGTCTTGAGTCATGTAGGGTCCTTTGTTGATGCGCAGGGACTCTCTAGTTCTGCTGCACGTGCTCAGTAGTTGCAGTACGCAGGTTTAGTTGCTCTGCGGTATGTGAGATCTTAGTTCCCTGAACAGGGACAGAACCCACGTCTTTGGCATTGCAAGGCAGATTCTTAACCACTGGACTGCCAGGGAAGTCTCATGACTATCTCTTCTTTATAGCCCAAAGAATAGTCTAATTCATCGTTTCATATGGTGTGTGTTAGTTGCTCAGTCGTGTCTGACTCTTTGCAACCCCACGGACTGTAGCCTGCCAGGCTCCTCTATCCATGGGATTCTCCAGGCAAGAATACTGGAGTGGGTTGTCAGTCCCTTCTCCAGGGGATCTTCCCGACCTAGGGATTGAATCCGGGTCTCCAAGCACTGCAGGCAGATTTTTTTTGCCAACTAAGCCAGCCTTTGGGAGGCCTGGTATGCTGCAATTCATGGGGTCGCAGAGAGTCGGACACGACTGAGTGACTGAACTGAACTGAGCCACCAGATTACCATTTCATATGGAAAACTGCCCTTTTTTATACCTATTTCTTCTTTTACCCAATGCTATTACTTTTTCAATAAATAGTTTTAGATGACCTAACACAATATGCCTATCTTCTATAATTATATAAATATTTTAATAATGCCAATTGACAGCAGTTTGAATTCACATAAAATCTAAATCTTGATGACAAAGTAGCCTAAATTGGAGCTCCAGGCAGAGATGTAGAGACAAACTGCTTGATACCTGGCTGTTTAAAACTATTTTCCTATTTTTAAAGACATGCTGTGATTTTTAAATATTGACATATATAGCTTAGCCATTTAAAGGTGAATAAACACATGGTCCCTTCCTTGAAGGAACTCAGTGTCTAACATGGAAACTGTGTGAGAAACAGATGACAATCACACAGGAAGCTGTATGGTTAAGCCTTTGGGAGACAGGAGCTTCGCCAGGACACCACCTTAGTTCCAGCAGCTCTGATGACAACTCAGATGCCTTGATATGAGTTCCAATAATTTCCTCCTCTCAATCCAAGGCACAAATGTACCTATTCTAGTGACCTTCTGTTTTTGACATAATTCACCTACTCTCTCACCTATCACTGCATTTTTCTTTTGCTATCAATTTATTGATCTTGAGTTTAAATTCCTGAGATGATCTGCTTGATTCAGCTAAAGCATGTTCTTTTCATAAGGCACCTGATATTTTGCTGACCATTTGGCTCAAATATGGTAATAGGAATAGGGCCAGAATGTACATAATGAAATTGCATGCATGCATGCGTGCCCAGTCCTGTCTGACTCTTTGCAACCTCATGGACTGCAGCCTGCCAAGCTCCACTGTCCATGGAATTTTTCAGGCAGGAATGCTGGGGAGGGTTGCCATTTTCTACTCTAGGGGATCTTCTCAACACAGGGATGGAACCTGGATTTCCTGCGTCTCCTGCATTGGCAGGCAGATTCTTTGCCACTGAGCCACCTAGGAAGTCCACATAATACATAATACTGGAGTGGGTTGCCATTTCCTTCTCCAGTAGATCTTCCCAACCTAGCGATTGAACGGGGGTCTCTCATATTGCAGGCAGACGCTTTACCATCTGAGCCACCAGGGAAGCTCATACAATACAATCAGCAATTATCTTCAGCTGCATTCCTCAGCAAGGGCCCCTCCGCTTGGGGTTGAGGGTTATTACATATGAATATCTTGGCCTATCCACAAGTGATATGTGCATGCGTGCTCTGTCGCTTCAGTGGTGTCTGCCTGTTCGCCTGTTTTTGATGCTGTGGACTGTAGCCCACCAGGCTCCCCTGTCCATGGGATTCTCCAGGTAAGAATACTGGAGTGGGTTGCCATGCCATCCTCCAGGGGATCTTCCCAACGCAGGAATTGAATCTGTGTCTCCTGCATTGCAGATTATTTACTCACTGCCGGAAGCCAGCGTGAGGAATCCCGCCCGTGACAAGGTCATGAGGAAGGAAGCCTGACAAAACACAAGGACATGATCAGGCTTCACGGGTTCCCCCTGGAATTTCCTGAGCAAGTACCCCAAAAACCAAAAATCTGCCGGCCTTTGTACTCTGCTTTTCCACTCTTCTAATATTAAGAATCTGGGCTGCATAATTTTGTATTACCCATTGATCTCTATGTACAATCAAAAAGGTATAAAAGGCCTTTCTGGACAATAGAGGCCGGGGCTAGTCATTGGAAGGACATTGGTTTCCCCCATGTCTCCTCTTTACTCTAATTTCAGGCTGAATTCCCATCTGGGGCGTGGAGGCTCACCATGTCTACTTACTTGTCCCGGCTTCTAAGATCCGTAGGAGAGAGAGCCCAAGGCGGGGCACTCTCCGATATTCAAACGGACGCCTGCGGCCTAACGTAGATGGTGCAAGTTCCTTGTCTGGAACTTTATTGGCTTTCCACATAAACCAAGTTATTCAGCCTCTTTTCTCCACCTAATTTTCCTACTATACTATTATTTCTTAATCTAATATTATATTAATAAATAAGTTTTTTCCTCGCCTATCTGTCTCCCCTTCGAATCACCCTGGATCAACCAGGGCTGGACCCACCGGGGCTGGACCCCAGCAACTCACTGTGCCACCTGGGAAGCCCTACAAGTGATATATGAGTGCATTATTTAGGGCTCTTTCTGTTGAAAGGATGGGACATTCAATTCAAACTGATTTAGGAAAACGAACTTATTGGCTCACAAACCGAGAAGCCTAGAAGCATGTTGTTGTGTTGCTGTTTAGACGCCAAGTTATACCTGGCTCTTTTGCAACCCCACGGACCAAAGACCACCAGGCTCTTCTGTCCAAGGGATTTTCTGGGCAAGAGCACTGGGATGGGTTGCCATTTCCTTCTTCAGGGGATCTTCCCCATCTAGGGCTCAATCCTGTGTCCCCTGCATTGGCAGATGTATTCTTATCCACTGTGCCACCAAGGAAGTCCGAGAAGGATAACTGGCCTAAAGAATGGCTGAATCCATGATTTCAAATGATATTGTCAGCTTAGCCCTGCTTTCTTCTGTGTTGGTTTCATTGTCTCTCCACTAGCTCTAAGTTTAAATCCTCCCAGAGTTAAGTAAAAAAAGGAAGAGTTCTCCTGCCCTCCCCCTTTAAGCATTTTTCTTGATGAAGCACATAGTGTAAGGTTGAAAGCATGGACTCAGTAACTAGGTTGGCTTCATCAATTATCTACTATTCCTATAATCTTATTTAGCCTCTTCAAGCCTTAGCTTTTTTTATCTGTATCACAATAGTTCAGGTCCCATCACTTCACAGCAAATAGATACAGAAAAAGTGAAAACAGTGACAAATTTTATTTTCTTGGGCTCCAAAATCACTGCGGACAATGACTGCAGCCATGAAATTAAAAGACGTTTGATCCTTGGAAGAAAAGCCATGACAAATCTAGACAGCATATTAAAAAGCAGAGACAATTGTAAAGTAAAATAAAGTAAAAATAAAAAAAAATAAAATAAAATAAAAAGCAGAGACATTACTTTGCTGACAAAGGTCCATCTAATCAAAGCTGTGGTTCTTCCAGTAGTCATGTATGGATGTGAGAGTTGGACCATAAAGAAGGCTGAGTCCTGAAGAACTGATGGTTTTGAACTGTGGTGTTGGAGAAGACTCTTGTGGGTCCCTTGGACAGAAAGGGGATCAAACCAGTCAATGCCAAAGGAAATCAACCCTGAATATTCATTGGAAGGAATGATGCTGAAGCTGAAGCTCTAATTCTTTGGCCACCTGATGCAAAGAGCTGACTCACTGTAAAAAATCCTGACGCTGGGAAAGATTGAGGAAAAGAGAAGAGGACAACAGAGGATGAGATGGCTGGATGGCATTACCGACTCAATGGACATGAGTTTGAGCAATGGACATAAGTTGGAAGGACAGGGAAGCCTGGCATGCTATAGTCCATGGGGGTCCCAAAGAGTCAGATACAACTTAGCAACTGAACAACAACCACAATAGTTTCTACTACTGAGTTGCTATGAGATTTAAAGTTGCTGATATTTGTAGGATGTCTAAAATAGTGCCTGATACAATGTAAGGGCTGTATTACCAGCTCTGATTGGGTCATAAGTCCCTCCCTATGTCCTAAGGGTTTTTGCTAGGTTTGGGACTTTCTGTCCAAACTACAAAGATCTGGAATAGTGGAAGGATGGTTTCTAAGAAATTTGGAGTGCCTTTACCAAAGGCTGGGGAAAAGAGGCCAGGTCAACATAAACAACACGTTTACTATAGGAAAGCAAATTGTTGCTTAAGACCTAAGGTTTTATCATATAAGTAATAAATGAATTCGTGTGCATTGTTTCTAATTATATATAGGGATAACCTGAGAGGATTTCTGTTTATGCTTGTGATTGTTAAAAAAAAAGAAAAAAAGCACAAACTTTTTATTTGAAAATATAACTAGCATTTGACTAGCACTTTACTGAACAAAGTATTTTCACATGTATTAGCTATTTAATCCATGCAATAGCTCTGGGAGAGTAGGTTTTATTAGACTTTCTTAACGGTAACAAACTTTGCAAGCAGAAAATAACAGATGGATGCAAATTTTACAAATAGTGGTACTGGTATAGCATTCTACATTAGTCTCCTCCTGCGTTTTATGCACTGTTGGTATCCACATATAACCATTTCTTTTATTCAACATATATTTATTGAGCCTTTGGTATTTATGAGGCATCATCCTAGGCACTTGGGATACACAGCAGTGAACAAAACAGACAATACTCGCACTCCTTAAGTTTACATCTAGTGGCGTATGGCCAGACAAACCATAAAATAAAGAAGGAAAAAGTGTTACACAGTAAAAGTTAATAGGAAAACCGGATGAGGAGTATATAAATACGTTCAATTTTATAGGCAGTGGTCAGTTCAGTTTGGCCTCTATTCTGGGTTGTTTGCAGCTCTCCTGAACAAGGATAATAGTTCCATTTCTATTTACCATATTCCCAGCACCAGGCACTCAGAGACAGTAACTTTATACTAAATAAATAACTCTTCTAAGATGTAAGCAGTTGGGAAACATAGGCCTGTACTAGATACTGACCATACAACCCATAAATTCAATAACCTAATCATTCGTGATTTAATTAATCTAATCACTTAAGTTCTATGAGTTAACTACTATTACAGGCCGTTTTTAGGCATTTCAAAGATGTTTTAGCCGCCTCTTTGGCCCTACCAGCGCGTGTTAGCTTTCCTGTTTGTGTATGTGCACACTTTTTCAAAACCACAGCCTTAGCCACTTATCTCTTGGTATCAACAGTAGTTTTCTAGGATTAACACTTGGGGTTTCTACTGAGGAGCTGGGTGAGACCCAGTTATCAGCCCATTGAACTTCAATGAGCCACAAAGCAAGGTTCTAATCCCCAAAACACAAACTACCGAAAGCGGGAAGCTCTCTTCACAGTCCTCACGCCGAGTCCAGCCGGAACCTTGACCTCAAGATGGCGTCGCATAATCATAAGATTCAATCAGCTCCAATCAAAAATGGCAGGGTGGGTCGTAAATGACGGCTCAAGACTTTCTAGCCCTCATTAGGCGCTCCATCTCTATGGTGATTCGCCGCTGCGTGGTGATTCAGAGCCAAGAGTGAAGACTATCTATACGCGCTCTTCTCTATGATCCTCCTCCCCACGCCCCTGGCCGCAATGCACGCCGGGCACTAGGAAGACCTCCAGAAGAAGCTCCCCGCGCAGCGCGGCGGTGTTTTGCGGCCTGTGCGAGTAGGCGCTTTGGAACCAGTCTCCCGGATAGTGGCGCGCAGAAACCTCGAACCGGTGGAGCCCACTCGTAACCTGGAGCCCGGAAGACCGCGAAGACAGTACCGTTTCCTCAGCGGCGGGTGAGTTCACGCCTCAGAACGCGTGTGGAAACCGGGAGACTGGGTACTTCGGTTGGGGGCGGAGGGAAAAGCCTGGGAGGCTGCGAGAGGGCCGGGGTGGGATGGAAATAAGGGGTACGGGGGCGGGGAGTTGGGTGGGGGAGGGGACGGGCACGAGGCTTGGGTTTCTGCACTTCTCTAAGGCCTGGAAAATCTGTGGGCCTAGCGGCAGCCGGTGCAACCCAAACCTACCGGCAGAGCCTTCCTCCTTGCATTGTCGCCCACTTTTCCTTTCCTTTCCACGGCTCGCCACACAGTGGCCTCGGCCCATTCTGGGCTCCGCGTTTGCCAGAAAACGAGCGGTCGCCCCCCTGGGGAGTCCTTTCCTGAGATCCCTTTCAAGCCTGAGCCTGCGGAAGCCCTCCGGTAGATATTCCGGGCCGAGGGTACAATTGCTCCAGACTCTGCCTAGAAGCCGGCCAGCACCCACCCTTTTTCGCGCGGGTGGGGTAGGGGGGCTGGCCACCGTATGTTTTCTTTCCCTTTTTTCGTCAGAAATCTTTGCTAGTAAGTCGCAGATGTGGTGTACCTCTTAACCCCCAGAATACTTAAGTGTGTATTTCCTAAAAACAATTACATTCTCTAAACTAACAACAAAATCAGGAAATTAAGATTGATACAATGTAGTCTACAGGTCTTAATTTGGTTTTGCTTGAAGGAGTCCAGAAGATGTGTATAAGAGACAGCTCTCCCTCCGTCCCCCCCCCATTCTCCGCCCCCCTCACTTAAATTTAGCTGCTGCCCAACTTTTCTAGCACCCTCCTGGTTGGTTTGCCTGTCTTAAGATTGTGATGAGTGTTGTGGCCCTGCCCCTTCGCTCCCCTGGAGGTTACAGTAAACTGTTTCTCCATTGATTCTAGGAGAGGTCTAACCTCCACGTTAGAATATGTTACTTCGTTCTCATCCTTCTGTGGTCTTCATTACTGCTTTTACAACACGTTTTTAGAACAAGTTCTAGGAGTATGAAGATTATTTTGAAGTTACATAATATGGTTTTTTATTGCCACGGAAAACCCATTTTGATAACTGAGCAGAGTGGAGTGGACCAGAAGGAGGGAGGAAATTGGGCTTCTCTTGCACCAGACTGCTCTAGTTGTGAAGTACTGTGAATTGGGTATTTGGCAGTAGTGTATAAGCAATTTTTATATTGTTTTGAGAGCTTTACTTTCTAAAAGGTAATTTCAAAATGTTCAGAGGGTGGTAAGGCAAACAGTTGATCAGTAATAGTTCCTCACGATTCAAGTGGAGATACTATGCTGTTTTAACTCATTTAATTTTTCTTGAAGCCTTGGTTTTCTTCACCTGTAAAGTGAAGATTATTGATGATATCCACCTCATAGGTTTTTGGAGTTGGGAATTAATTGAGAAAAACGTATGTAAAATCCTTGGTGCAATAACCAGGTAACATAGTAAGTGCAGAGTGCATATTAACTGATAGTGTTTGTTAAGAATTTTCGCTGAAGTACAGGAGCCTATCCCTGACTTAACATTTCTTCCAGTGTACCCTGGATAGAGTTGTATGAAGTCAGAGTTAATCATCAGTATGTTATTATTAGAAAGAGGCATTGTGATAAGCGAAAACAGCCTTTGGATTGGCAATTTAGGATAGTGGGGACCTTGGAGTCCTTACCCGCAAATTGTATTCTTTTGGATAAGTTAGCTTCTTCATCAGTAAAAGAAGAATATATTTTACTCTAGGTAATTTTAATTTGGGAGGCTAAATGAGATGACCTGTGTTGAAAGCTTTTGTAAACAAAAGTAGATTAAAATTAGTTGATATTTTCATGACATTGGTAACCCCAGAAGATGAATTATTTCCTTTTTGGCTACCTCCAAGTTAGCTGTATTTCATATACTTTCTTCATTTACACATAATGTAGAGAAAAATTATATTGACTGTTTTATTCTGTAGAAACGAAAGTAATCATTGACTCAAGCTCCTATAAAAGCATGCTGTTTATCTTTTTAATTTCTTGATAGTTCTTTCTGATACTGCTACTGACATTCATAAGAGAATTTTGATTCCTCGGTTTTTTGAATATAATTTTTCCTAACTTTTTTTGAATTTTGAAACTCGAGAAAGTGAAAACATATTTTCACTGAGAATTACTACTATCGCTTTTTAACTTTTTATTTTGACATAATTTCAAACTTTAAAAAAAGTTGTAAGAATGGTACAAAGAATTCTCAAATATCTTTCATTCAGATTCCCCAAATGTTAACATTTTACCTGTTTGCTTTATCTTCTTCTCCTTTTTGTCTTCATAGTTTTCGTCAGAAATCTTTGCTAGTAAGTCGCAGATGTGGTGTACCTCTTAACCCCCAGAATACTTAAGTGTGTATTTCCTAAAAACAATTACATTCTCTAAACTAACAACAAAATCAGGAAATTAAGATTGATACAATGTAGTCTACAGGTCTTAATTTGGTTTTGCTTGAAGGAGTCCAGAATTGATATTGGTAATTTTTTTAAAAACAGCTTATTACGGTATAATTGACATATAAAACACTCATTGTAGTGCACGATTCAGTGATTTTTAGTACATGTGCAGAGATGTGCAACCATTATCTCAAAGGCGCTCTCTTTTTTGTTTACAAGTCCCTTCCTACTCCCACCTTAGCTCCAGACTGCCACTGACCTTTGTTGCGTTAGGCTTGCCTTGCTTGGGCTGGGACGGTCATGTCGCCCATTGTACCTTGCAGGCTGTACACACAGCAGGAGACAGTGCATGCTACACCGATGATCATTCATATTTAATGCTGAGCCCCTGGGTTGGTTGCGTAACTACATGTGACTTAAAATTTTCTCTTTCAGAACTGATGAAAATAATGTTAGAAAAGAATCTGGCACATAATTGGAGCTAGACGTTTTATGGAATAAATGAATAAGTTGTATATGAGTGTTTGCTGAGGAGGATCTGTTGGTTCATTTGCTTCTTAACATTTTAGAAATTTGTCCTGATGAGATTATCCTGTAAGTCTATATCCCAGGTGAAATACTTTGTTTCTGTCAGGATAAATCTAATGGATGAATGCATATAACCAGTAATGGTATTCTTAGGAGTGCAGAAAAAGTGGTTTAAAGGTGAAAAAGAAAAGCAGAATATATAGATAAAGCTTCTTTAGAAGTTTGTTTTGGGGGAGAACCAATTATTGAGATAAAATTTACATACATTAAAATGCATCCATTTTAATTTCAGTCAATTTTGATGGATACATAAACCTGACTGACCACTGCCACAGAGATAGGAAACACTTCCAACATAGGTTCTTGTTTTTGTTATTTTGGGCCATGAAGTTTCATCCTTGGAGGATAAAAATGTTTTGAACCTTCCAAAAGTGAAGGTACTTTTCAAGTATTCTTTAAATGCTTTAAATTTAAAGTATTCTTTAAATAATTTAAGTCACTTCAGTGCTGATAAAATAAGCTCCTCATCTCTGTTAAACCCCACACACAATCCCTTGGCAATTGACTACATTCAGAGTAGATCTAGAAACCAGTAACGTGTCACCACTTCATTACCACCACCTGTTTTAGGCCACCTCTCTTGTCTGGGTTATTTCAGTAGTCTCTTACTTTTCTACCCTTTTTCTCCTCCAATATTAACATAGGGGCCAGTGACACTGTTAAAATAAAAGTCTAAGTCAAAAACCTTTCAGAATAAAGCCCAGTATTTTTACAGCAGTTTACAAAGCGTTACATTCTTTGAACTCTCTTCCCAGCTCCAGTTTGCGCCAGTACTGTGCTTCAGCTGTTGGCCTTATTCCTCATGCAAACACAGCTTAGGTTCTTTGTATTTGCAGTTTCCTTTTCTTGTAAAGGGCTTCCCTGGTGGCTTAAAGCATCCACCTGGAATGCGGGAGACCCGGGGTTCGATCCCTGGGCCAGGAAGATCCCCTGGAGAAGGAAAATGGCAACCTACTCCAGTACTCTTGCCTGGAGAATCCCATGGAGGGAGGAGCCTGGTAGACTATAGTCCACGGGGTCACGAAGAGTCGGGCACGACTGAGCGACTTCACTTTGACTTTGCTTGAAAGGCTATGGCCCCCAATATAGGACTTCCTGCCTCATTCTCTTGCAAGTGTTTTTAAATGTTGCCTTCTTGGTGAAGCCTGACCACCTTGTTTAAAATCAAGCATTCGTTAGCTCTCTTCCCTAATTTCATTCAACAAAGTACATACCAACTTTGAATATCTTTATAATGTATTGTAAGAGTATTACAGTTTTATCAACTACAGGTAAAAATGATAAACTTTGCTTATTCTAAAAGTTTATTCTCAGTTATTTCACATACACCAAAACATACCAAAAAACATTTCTATGTTGAAATATGTGGTTGATACTCTCCTTTTAGGATGTTTAAAGTGAACATTAATAATTATCAGAGATCACCAGAAATGTTTGTTTTCTGAATTTCCGTAGGAGGGGCCATTATCTTATTAAGATTGCCTTCATCTTTGAAGTTCAGCCTCTGAATAAGCAAGTTTTAAACAGTTCCAAATAAAAGGGAAATATTCTGTAGAAAAATTGGGAGTGAATGAAATGGGTATATTGCATAAACTAAAACATAATCTGGTTAATTCTTAACAGAAAGAAAAGACATTTGAAAACTGAAAAAATAGTTTAAACACCAAGAACATGGAGTTTTTTTTTAAGTAGCGCTTGCATTTAATACTTCGGGGAAAAGTGATTCTAAAGATGAATTCATGGTTCTATCTTTGTAACCATTGTGAGGCTAGGTGCTTGTCACTGCTCGAATTGTACCCACACATGGTAATTTAATACATTTATTTAGAGTTTCTTAGAGTTTATTTATTTACTGATTCATTCATTAAACAGGTATTAATACCAACTGTTCTTCTAAGAAAATGCTGAGATAGAGTATTATAATGATAATATAAGAGCTTCTGTAAGTAGGACAGTAGCCCTCAATGTTTTAAAAGGATACACACTCCTGTCCCCTTCCATATAGAATATTTGTTTTTGTTTGGGGCAAAAAAGTATTTTTAAAAATCATTTAAAGATTCAACACATTTGCAGTGTTAAATTAGTTGCATTCATACCTACTGTTTTAAGGCATTTCCAATAGCTTACTTGCTGGTATATGGCATTATTCTAGGTATTTATTTTACCTGTAAAGCTTTCTGAATATTTTAAGTGTGCTGTGTTTTTGAAATTGAAGTTTAGATTTTATAGAATATTTCAATATCCTAACTTAAGGGAAAACATTCTGAGGAAGAATAGCTATGAAGATGAAGGGCATGCTTTTTAAAGAAATGTCTGATAAAGGAGTAAAAAGATACTCAATCTCATTAATGAGTAGGGAAATTCAAGGAGGAACGAGAGTATTTTTTTTACCTATCAGATTGGAATGATGGTGCGGATATAAGGAAGGGGCATACCTAGATACTCTTGGTGGGAATATTAATTTGTACAGTAGGTTTGGAGGAGCATTTGGAGGTAAAGTGTAGATATATAATAGTAATATATATAGTAGATATATAATAATACTGATCTGTATTATTGAATTACTTGGCACAGGTGCTTATATGTCCATTATGTCCAAGAACATTTAATATTATTTGTAAGAGGTAAAATACGGAGATAACCATCCATGTTGGTAGATAGTTGTGTCTATATAGTAATAGTTTACTGCATTATAAAGGATGGAGTAGAAGTTGATGACATGAAGAGATGTTAATAATGAGGGAGAAATGTACATAACAATATAGTATGGTTATATTGCTTGCACAAAAACATAAATGATTATATATTAGTTTGTGTAGAGAAAGGTATTTTAGAAGAATACAACGATTGAGACCAAACTTGGGATTAGGAGCATGGAAGTGGAAGACATGAACTTTTTATCCTCTCTCTTCTGAAGGATGAATAAAACAATATATAAAACCCAGGAAAGAAAATAGTAGAGAAAAACATTTTTTAAAAGCTTTAGACAACTCTGGATCCCTTGTTACAGAGTACAGGTAGGGGAATTTTTCTGAGGGTAAAACAGAAAATCTGTCAATCAAGTTGCTACTTTTAGCTGCATCATTAATATCAGGTCAATCCACTTATTTTGGTGCATGGAATATTATAACATTCTAACATCATTTTTCTAAACTTTTCCCAGTAGTTTTGAATACTTGAGTACGTTGACAAAAATAGTGACAATATAAAATTTGAGGGTAGGGAAAGTCTTAAGTATTTCTATTCAGTAAGGCAAAAGACAAAAGTTTCTTTTAAGTGATACTGGTGTCATAAACGAAATGAAACAGTTCAATGTGTTCTTGTATTTTTAAAAATCAAATAGCAGCATCTGATTCTTGCATTTCATTGAATATTGTTCAGGAATGGTAAAGAGGTTTGCTTTAAAGTTTAAGAAAAATTATCACTTTTTTTTCATTGTCATAAATTGGATATTTTCTTTATATTTGAATGATTACAATGGGACCTGATACCTGGAGGTTCCCCGCCGCCTCCCCAGGTTTGTAGAATGTCACTGAGACATTGATTTGTCCTTCAAGAACTGGCCAACACTGAATCAACAAATACTGTGTGACTTTGTTAATTTAGTTTTCAGGATGCATAAAAAAATGAATGCTTCAGAACACTTAAAAACTGTTAGATATTTTCCTGAATTCTGAATTTGGTTTAAAAAGATTCATTGATGTTTGGTACTTAATTTTTGGATATTAACTGAACCTCAAAATTTTTTTCTTCCTTTATATGTATTCCCATATGATTGTAGGAGTCTATCCTGAACTTAGATCGTGTACATTTTGGGAACTTATTTTAGAAAAGATCTAAGGTTAAAAAATTCTCAATGGACAGACAGAGAAAAGAGGGTCTTTGCCAACTCCTCTGGGTAAGAAACTTCAGAATTTTGCAGATACTCTAAAAATGAAGGCCAAGAAACCAGGCATATCAAATTGTAAATGTTTCAAATAACATAATTTGCCATGATTTCTTTCTTTAGACCGCTGCAGTAAGAATGTCTTTCCCCCCTCATTTGAATCGCCCTCCGATGGGGATCCCAGCACTCCCACCAGGGATCCCACCCCCCCAGTTCCCTGGCTTTCCACCACCTGTGCCTCCAGGTAAGTTAGTGAGTACTGTTGCTTTTGTAGTTGATGACAGTGTTGTGTTAGTTTCTGGTATACAAGAAAGTGATTCAGTTTCTTGGATTTTTGTGTGTGGGTGTTTCAGTTTTATATATATATGCAGGCACACACATACTTTTTTTAAGATTCTTTTTCATTGTACTTAAGATTTTGAATATAGTTTCCTGTGCTATACAGTAAATCCTTTTTGTTTATCTGTTTTATATATAGTAGTTTATATTTGCTGATCTCAAACTCTTAATTTTTCCTCCCTGCTTGCCCTTTTGGTAACCATAAGTTTGTTTTCTGTCTGTAAGTCTGTTTGGTAAATAAGTTCATTTTTTTAGATTCCACATGTACGTGGTATCACTTGATGTTTGTGTTTCTCTGATTTACTTCACTTAATATGATAATCTCTGGGTCCATCCATGTTGCTACAAATGGCATTATTTCATTCTTTTTATAGCTAAGTAATGTTCCATTGTAAACATCAGTATATACCACATCTTTATTCATTCATCTGTCGATGGCCATTTAGGTTGCTTTCATGTCTTGGCTATGGTATATAGTACTGTTGTGAACATTGGGGTGCATGTATATTTTGAATTAGAGTTTTCTCTGTATATGCCCAGAAGTGGGATTGTGGGATCATATGGTAGCTCTGCTTTTAGTTTTTAGGAACCTCCATACTATTTTCCGGGGCTTCCCTGGTGACTCAGTCAGTAAAGATTCTGCCCGCAAGGCAGGAGTCTGCTTGCAGTACAGTAGACCTGGGTTTGATCCCTGGGTCTGGAAGATCTCCTGGAGAAGGAAATAGCAACCCATTCCAGTATTCTTGCCTGGGAAATCCCATGGACAGAGGAACCTGGTGGACTGCAGTGCATGGAGTCACACGGAGTTGGACACGACTTAGCAACTAAACCACAACAACATACTGTTTTCCATAGGGCTGCGCCAGTTTACCTTCCCGCCAGTGATGGTGGTTTTTTTAATGTGTGCTTATGTCATTGCAATATTATCTTTAGAAAATATGTGTGTGTAAATAGAAAAAAAAAATATGTGTGTGAGTATTGGTAGAAACGCTGCCTGTTAGTGTTCTAGAAATGTGATGTCTCATTTTCCTATGGTGGGAGTTTTCATTTCTGGCTGAGTATCAAACTCATTTGGGAAATTAAAAATCTTTACTTAAATAATAGGTAATACATTTATACCAATCAAAAAGGTATACAGTAAAAAACTTTTCTTACCTTCCTATATAATTTATTACTATCCCCTTACTGAAACACAAAAACAAAACAGGGTTATTAGTTTCTTCTTTAACCTTCTAGATATTTTTTGGTGCATATTACAAGCTGCCCTAAGTATATATTTTTCTATTCCATTTGTTTTTGTGTAATTCCTTTAACACAGATAATGTAGTAACATCGTATATATACTATTCTGCCTTAACTTTTATATATATATATATATGTATATGTATTTGACTATTATCTTTGAGAGGTTTCCAAAGTTCTATCAAAAAGCTTCCTCTATTCAGTGTTTTATAAAGTAAAAAAAGTTTTTTGTAAAAGTCCAACCTCAACCTACTGAATCAAATCCTTAGAAATTAAGGCCCAGGAATGTCTTTTTAACAGGTTCACAGGTGATTCCTGAGTATCCATTTAAGCACAGTTAAGAGAACCCACATTTGAGAACTGTTACCTTGAGATTTATAATTAGCATTGCTTGACTCAAACTTTTCCTCTGGTTTATGAGTGGTAGTTCAGATTTTTTTTTTAGTAGGATTGAAAGCATTTTGTACAGATTCAGTTTCCCTTATGAAAGATAGTATCTAAGAGTTCTCCTTACTTTGCATGTTGGGAAGTATTTTCATTTAACATAAAATCCATGTAATTCAGGCTGAAAGCAACAAATGATCTTGTAAACCAACTAGAAGTATTTCTTTTTTAGGAAAGCTTTACATCAATGACCTGGCTTTAACCATTGGATTATCTGTTTGAAATTACAGTGTTTACTAAAGAGCTTGACTGTTGCAGAATCAAAAGTACCTTGCAATTGCCTAATTTGATGGGTTGTTAATTCATAACATGTACATTACAGAGGCTCAGCTTTGGGGGCCTCCTACCCTTAGGTCAAGTACACAGCTCTGTTGGAGTAGATGTGAAAAGCCACAAGATAAATATGGAATTTTTCTGGAGTATCATTTAAAGCTTCAGCAATTTGAGGGTAATTCATAATTTAAAAAAACAACTACTTATGCATATACATCGTGGAGTAGAATGCTGTACTTATAAAAGTTTTTTAGATATTTATGCTTGTAACTGGCTGTTTTAAGCTGTCTTTTAGATAATCATGGATATGTATTTGTTACCCTCTTGCCGCCAGGGACATAGTGGGAGAGCTTGAGTACTATCAGTGTATTATTCCATGTAACAATTAATGAATTACAGTCAGTAACTTAACTGCCCTGTAATAAAGGAGTTTGTCCTGAAAAGAGGGATTAAAAAAATGATGTTAACAGAAATCTGAATAGTTATCAACCATCAAACATTAATTTCTTGAGAAGGATAGTGTCTTGAGCCACTTTCATTTGGACATCAATTTTTGAGGGGTTCTTTATTTTTTTATTAGTCTCATAATATCTTATTTTTTGGTAGTCTTTCCTAGTAACATACTTTTAACAAAGTCCTTGTGTTACACAGTTACAGGGAAGACTAGATTACTTCCAGTTTGTGAAGAAAATTTAAGGCATTGAGAATAAAGCTTAATCACTTGTTCAGAATCAGGAAAGGTGATGATGAAAAATCGTTTGTTTCCTTATCAGTTTGTTGGTTTTATAGAAATTTTAAATTTCTTTTAATTGAAGAAAAACACATACTAAATGAATTGATAACTGTCCAGAATTTTGTACTCAATAAGGCAATAGCAGGTTGTGGTAGTCTTTTTGCTTCATGAGTGTTTTTGTTTTTAAGTTTATTTAGATAGACCAATCTGTAAAGTACATTTGGTTTTGAATATCTCATTAATATCTCATTTTTTATTAGCCTTATATTTTCCCTTAAAAGAACTATAAAGGTACTTATTTTTATGGCATGTACTTGATATAGAATGTATTCTTATATATATAATTATATTCTTAAGACTCATTTTGCTTCTTTTTTAGGGACCCCAATGATTCCTGTACCGATGAGCATTATGGCTCCTGCTCCAACTGTAAGTATAACTTTTAAGGAGGAATTACAAATGCTGCTGCTCTTAATTGAATCTAAACAATTTGATAAACTCAGATAAATTATTTTAAATGTTTAAAAGAATAATAGGAAGAAAGAGCATTTATATATATCATACTAATTTAAATATTATTTTTTCTCAAGTACAGTTGCTCCTAAAATAATGCTCCCTAAATAAATTATTTTGTTTTTGTGATTTTCCTCTTATTCTCTAGACTCTTCATATACTGTTACTTCAGATTTAAACATTGACTCTTCCATCAGTCCCTTATGTCTTGGTCCTTGAAAGTAGGAGATGTGATCTGACATATCTGATTTCTTAAAAAATGCAGAAATTATCTAGTAGAAATTTAAAATTTGAAATGAATGTTGAATATATCTTTACTCTTTGCTCTGACATACCTGATTTTTAGCTTCTTCAAAACTTTTTTTTTTCCTCTGTCCTCTAGTATGATACCATCAAGCTTAAGTTTTACTGAAACCTTTTCTCTGCTGAAGTTTTATTATTCAGTCTTATGTCTTAAACTTTAATTCTCCACATTCATAAAAGCTTCTGTACATTCTAGGTATCTTAGTTAAGAATGCTAGTATACTGTAGAAAGAAAAGTCGCTCAGTCATGTCCAACTCTTTGCGACACCATGGACCGCAGCCTACCAGATTCCTCTCTCCATGGGATTTTCCAGGCAGTAGTACTGGAGTGGATTGCTGTTTCCTTCTCCAGGGGATCTTCCCGACCCAGGGATCAAACTCCCGTCTCCCACATTGTAGACAGACGCTTTACCGTCTGAGCCACCAGGGAAGTCCTCAAGACTAGCATACTGTAACACGTGATTAAATGATAACTCTCTTAATGTTTATTTAACCAGAATTCTTCTTTAATTAGTAGAATATAGGGTTTAAATTGTAATTCCTCTGTGAGGGAGATTAGGTCTCATTACTTTTAGCTATTTTTGTTTTTTTGACTTGTGGGTTTTGAAGAGGGAGGGAAGTGTTATTTATATTAAAAGGGTAGTGAGATAGGAACTTGCTGTGAGGCGGACCAAGGGGGCAGTCCAGCTTTTCTTGCATTGGACCTTCATTGGAAGACATGCACTGGGAAGCCTCCACATGGAAAGTAATTTTATCCTCCTGCATTTCAGCCTAGGAAAAGGCAGCTCCCCCAATTTACCACTTCAGTGCCGACTGTATATGTTTTGCTAGATTCAATTCCAAATATAAAGATGAGTAAGACTATTCGGGAATTTGAACTTTATGAAAGGAAAAATAAGATAGTAACACAAGTAACTGAGAAAAGGTAAACCGAGAGTGTGGGGAGAGTGCTATGGGAATATTTGAAATTCTGCAGGAAAATTAGCAGGGATAATTGGAGTTTCCTTTTATACTAGTACAGAGTACAGTAGGTGAAGAAATGTATGGGTATATTTGAAAACTTTAAATGATTTTTGATGTCTTAAACATAAAATTTCTACCCAAGTTTTTTTATTTGGTCGTCCAAGTTGTGTTTAAAAGAAAGGTAATCCAATAGGGAGTTTCCCTGGTGGCTCAGTGGTAAGGAATCCACCTGCCAATGTAGGAGATGCAGGTTTGATCACTGATCCAGAAAGATCTCCTGGAGAAGAAAATGGTAACCCACTCCAGTATTATTGCTGGGAAATCCCATGGACAGAGGAGCCTGAAGGACTACAGTCCTTGGGGTTGCAAAAGAGTTGGATACAACTTAGCTACTAAACAATAACAGCAAAATCTGATAGTGACACTTTACTTGTCATGAATAAGTTGTATTAATGAAAAATGTACTTTGAGAACTTTATATTAAATATATAGAACTTGTAGTAATATTAAATATATAGAACCTGTCCTTTATGTTTACTACTTTAAAATAGGTGTTTTGGGACTTCCCTGGTGGTCCGGTGGTTAAGGCTCTGAGCTTCCACTGCAGGGGGCATGGGTTCCATCCAGGTGTGTGTGGGAACTAAGTTCCCGCATGGTGTTTGGTGTGGCTAAAAAAGCTAAAATTGATGTTTTACCCTAATGTTATATTAAACGTGACAGCAGATTTAATTGCAAGTTCAAATTTTACTGTCTTTCTTCACTTTAGGTCTTAGTACCCACTGTGTCCATGGTTGGAAAGCATTTGGGAGCAAGAAAGGATCATCCAGGCTTGAAGGCTAAAGAGAATGATGAAAACTGTGGTCCCACCACTACAGTTTTTGTTGGCAACATTTCTGAGAAAGCCTCAGACATGCTTATAAGACAGCTCCTTGCTGTAAGTTAAACTGTTTATTTTTCATTAAAAAATTTTTTTGTTATTTCAGACTCAAGAAAAATCAGAGAAGACTGAATTATTGTCTCTTTTATATTTTGAAAAGTTTCAATCCTGAAAAAAAGTTGAATAAATAGTGAACACCTTTGCAACACATTTTGCCACATTTGTTTTCTCTCTCTCTCTCTCCACACACACACCCCTCAGTTTTTTTCTGAATAGTTTGGGAGTAAGTTGTGGCATTACATTTTACCTCTGAATACTACTTATATCTCCTATGACCAAGATACTCTCCTACATTTTTCACACTTAGGAAATTTAAGGCTGATTCAGTATTGTTAATTAAAATACAAAATAGCTCATATTTAATTTTACCAACAGTTTCTATAATAGGTGTTTTTTGTTTTTGGTCTATAATCCAGTCAGGGATGTGTATACATTGCATTCAATTGTCATGGTTCTTTAGATAGCTTCTTTATTATAGAACAGTTCCCTGCCTCTTTTTGTTTAACGTGTTTTTGTCTTTCGTGATAAACTGATGTTTTGAAGTGTCTGGGTCTTTTGCAAAATGTCTCACCCAATTTGAATTGATTGTTTACCCGTAGTTAGATTTAGAGTAAGCATTTTTTAGAAGAATGGGCCATGTGTGACGACTGTTCTCAGGTGCAGCATAGGAAGAAACACCATGTCTCTTGGTTCCATTTTTGGTGGTATTAAGTTATTTGGTTAAGGTGGTCTGATCTCTCCATTTTAGTATATCTTTTCTCCCTTTGTCATTAATGAGTAACCTCTGGGTTAATATTTTGAGACTGTATGAGTTCTTTTCTTTAGAAGCCTTTGGAACAATGATTTTAACATCTAGTGGTGATTGATTGACTCCCTTTAAAGTTTTTATTCTATATAGTCAGTTTTTTTGACTTGGTCATTGATTTTCTTTTTTGTCTTAGTCTTAAAATTCATCCTGATGCTACATGCACATTTTAAGTGAAAGAATACTGACTTCTTAATGAAAAATAATGGTATCCATACTCACTCCTTCCATAATCTCTACTGTGTCTTAGAGAAGTTATTTAAAAATTTTTTCCTTCTTCATTTTATAATGTACATTATTGCCATTTCTGTTTTATAAATCATGTTATCTTTGCATTAAAAAGTGTTCAGAAAAAAAGGGATTTAGAAAATAAACATAAAACCTAGCTTTGTCAGATCTTAGTATTTTGTGATGCTAGCTTTAGATTTTCATCCCAAAGAAACAAAACATGAAGGTCCTAATTCTCATTTCTGTCTTCCACAAAGGTAATAACCAGAGGGAATCCATTATCCTAAACTGGGTGTTTATCATTCCTGACCATATTTTTTACTTTAATTACATATTTATATTCATAAAAGTTTATCATGTATGAGTTTAAATTCTGCATTCCTCTAATTTGCTTTTTTCGCCCAGCATATACGCAGCTCTAGTTTGTTCACTGTTCACTGCTATATACCATTGCATTATAGAGATATGCGATAAATTGTCAGATTGTTTATTGATGGTCATATGGATCATTTTCACTTTTTGATATTATGTTTTGCTATGTTATTACTGGTAATATTTCTTTCTAAGTGAACATGGAAGTGCTCACTTCGGCGGCACATACTAAGTGAACATGAAATAAATTGTCAGGTATTCCCTTAGAAGTGGAATTTCTGTCATTGGGCATGCTTATCTTCACTTTTAAAGATAATGCCAATTTTCCCCCAAGGTAGAACATTGGGAGGACATTTTATTTATTTTATTTCTATTACAGATGTATTTTTAATTTTATTATTGCTTATTTATTTTTGGCTGCACTGAGTCTTGATTGTTTGGCGAGGGCTTTCTCTAGTTGTGGCGAGTAGGGAACTACTCTTGGCTGTGGTGTGCGAGCTCCTCGTTGCAGTGGTTTCTCCTGCAGAGGAGCACAGGCTCTTGGCATGCGGGATCAGTAGTTGCGACTTGTGGGCTCTAGTGCAGGCTCAGCAACTGTGGCGCGTGGACTTAGCTGCCCTATAGCATGTGCGATCTTACTTCCCTTATTAGCGATTGAACCTGTGTCCACCCTCATTGGCAAGCAGATTCTTAACCACTGGCCCACCGGGGAAGTCCTCAGAGGACATTTTAAAAAACACGTTTATTGAGATATAATCCACACACCATAAAATTCACCCTTTTATAATGCACAGTTCAGTGGCCTTTAGTATATTCAGAGAGTTTTGCAAACATCACCACTGTCTAATTCCTGAACATTTTATCACCCCATATATATGGGACTTCCCTGGTGACTCAGACGGTAAAGCGTCTGTCTACAATGTGGGAGACCCAGGTTTGATCCCTGGATCAGAAAGATCCCCTGGAGAAGGAAATGGCAGTCCACTCCAGTACTATTGCTTGGAAAATCCCATGGATAGAGGAGCTTGGTAGGCTACAGTCCATGGGGTCACAAAGAGTCGGACACGACTGAGCGACTTCACTCACTCATATATATATGTGTGTTTATATATATATAAACACACTGTGCCCATTAACATTGCTTCCCATTTTCTCCTACCCTCAGCATCTGGCAACCACTGTTAAACCTGTCTCTGTGGATTTGCTTGTTCTGTGCATTTTATGTAAATGGAATTTTAGAATATGTGGCTTTTTTGTTTTGTCTTTCACTTAGCCTGATGTTTCTAAGATTCACCTATGGTGTAGCTTATTAGTGAAACTTTGTTCCTTTTTTATGGCCAACTAATACTCCATTTAATGGATACACTACATTTTGTTACCCGTGTATCAGTTGATGGACAACCAGTTGTTTCCACTGGGTTGTTGTGAATAATGATGCTGTGAGTATTCATGTACAAGTTTTTGTGTGGATATATGTGTATGTTTTCAATTTGAAACCTCCCTTTTGAAAACTGTTGTTGATGTATATGTGCAGCAGAGTGTTTTTAAAGATACCTTTGAATTCCTGAATTTACCTCTTCTCTTTCTCTTTTTACTTTTAAGACTTTACTTGGATGTCTGAGGAGCTTTGATTGTCCATATAAGACTTATGTACATAAGCTTACTTTGTAAAATGTTGGGCCTCGCTGTAGGGTAATCTCACTGGCAGCCAGAGGTTTTAAATTCCGTGGAGTGTTCTTTGCGGTGGGCTGGTTTCTCTAGAAAACTTCCAGGTTTTATGCCTAGTAAGTTTATGGTTGACTGCCTGTATGAGGTCGCAGGTACAAGATTGGCTTCAAGCGTTTCTTACACCTTGACTTTCTTCCCTTCTTACTCTTGTAACCTTACTTGAATTTTCATACCTGATGCTCCACATCCCAAGCTAGTTTTGTTCACTTTCTTCAGATTGTTGCTGTTCAGGCTCTCTTTTCTAGTAGTGGGGGAAGGGTAATTGCCTGAAGCCTCTGAGACTTTGATTATTTCATATTTGTATTGTCAGGCAGTAACTTATTTTTATTCAGCTTTACACTTCAGCCCAATTCTCCACAGTACCTTTTGGCCCCGGTTTGGATCCAGTAGGTTTTGTATTGATAGAATCAGTTAGCCTAATTTTTTCTTTCTTATCAGTATCTACTTCTGTACACACTTGGAGTCATAGCTTTCTTTGCTTTCCTGAATGAGCTATTATCCATCCATTTGCCTTTTGTCTTTGCAAAATTTTGTTGAATTCTGGTGCTGTTCTCTCACACTATGTTTGACCTTATGGTATTTTGTTTTTTATATATATTTTGGCTGCATCGTGAGGTGTGTGGAATCCTACTTAGTTCCTTGACCAGGAATTGAACCCATACCTGCTATAGTGGAAACTTAAAGTCTTAACTTCCAGAGTAGACTACCAGGGAAGTCCCAATTCTTTGACTATCATTTTAGTAGTTTCTCTGAACAAAGATGTGAAAAATCCATGCATTTCTCAGCTTTGACAGACACTCTTTAGTTATTATTTTCCACAAAACTTTTTTTAAACCTTCTAATTTTTCTTTAATAATTAGAAATAAACTTTGTGAGTAAACAAAATGTAATAAATATCCCACCCTTCAGACAACCTGCCCCATTAACATTTTAGAGTATTTCTGATCATTTTATGGAAATTTTTTTCTTTACATAATTAAAAATCTTACTGTTGGGACTTCCAGTGGTTAAGACTGAATGGTCCAGTGGTTAGAGACTCCATATTTCTAATGCAGGGGATGCAGATTCCATCCTGGTCGAGGAACTGAAGAGCCCACATGCCTTGGGTGTGGCGAAAAAGAAAAAGTTTACTGTGTATCTGCAATTTCATCTCTCATGATATATTTGCATCCCATATCAAGCATTTCCCTATGTCTTTAAAAATCCTTTATAATATATACATGTGTTTTAAAACAGTCTTTATGGACTTACAGTATTTACTTGAATTTATTATAGTTCTCACTCTTATAATATTTGGGCATTTGGGGTTTATTTACATATATTTGTAAGATAAAACTGAAATGTCTAATTTATTAAAAGATAATTTTCTGGAAATGAGTCAGTAAGAATGTATATTTTCCTTTAAAATGACTTGTGTATTTTATTCATATAATAAGCTTATGGGAATTGCAAAATTTAGTTGCTGAGAAGAATTTTTTGGCTTCTGTTTTTTCCTAAGCAGGAATATAATTATGTTCTTATTTGCATTATAACTTTAAGTGGTAAGGATCTTTTTTGTTTTCTTTTAAAGAAATGTGGCTTGGTTTTGAGCTGGAAGAGAGTACAAGGTGCATCTGGAAAGCTTCAAGGTAGGTAATTTTTTCCTTATTGATTGAGATCATCTCAATCTGCGAGTATAAGTTAGGTTTGCATTTGCTCTCATTGTCGCTAACCCTGGGAGAGTTCTGCTATTAGCACTCTGTCTTCACTCCTACTGGAATAAGGACTAAAGGCAGCTGGGAAGATGTTGGCTGAGAGGTGAGATTAGAAAGTGAAAAAGGCTAGCAGGAGGTAGGAGAGGGGAAAAATTAGACTAGCTGGTTTCTTATTACTTTAAAAAGTTCTTGTTTCAGAGCAGGAGTGTGTGATCTCAATGGAACAATTAAAAAAAAAAAAGAAAAAAGAAACAGTTAGGACTTAGGAAGGAAGTGTAGAAGAGATGATGAGATGACCTGTTAGTCTTAAAAGCAAACTGTTCTTTTCATACTAGTTGGCAGAAACACCTGTTTGATATACATTCTTTAAACACTATTATTATGGAAAAATTCATACATATATAAAATTGGCAGAATAGTGTGAACTCTTACATACTTGTTGTTTAGCGTTTTAACATTTACTAGGTCATGCCATTTGAGCTTAACCTGTACCCTATACGTTTTCTTTTTGTATTATTTTTGTACAGTCCTGAGCACCAGATCATTTTGTCTATAAATATTTTTATGTCTCTAAAAGATAAGTTTTTTAAAAATTAATTTATTTTAATTGGAGGCTAATTACTTTATAGTATTGTAGTGGTTTTTTCATACATTGACATGTATCAGCCATGGGTGTACATGTGTTCCCCATCCTGAATCACCCTCCCACCTAAGATAAGTTCTTTTTAAAAAAGATACCTAAAATGCAATTATAAGACCAAAGGAAAAAGCATTTCTTCTAATTATTCTCAGTATTCAGATATCCAACATTCAGTCAATATCCAGTCCATGATCAGATGTCCAGCTGACTCAAATGTCAGTTTCTTAAATAGTCCTTTTGACTCAGGATTCATGTAAAATCCCTGCATTGCGATTGGTTGACATATTTTTGAGACTCTTAATAGTTTTAGTTCTTCTGTTTTTCTTCTTTCTCTTGAGATTTGCTGGAGAAACTGGGTCATTTGCCCAGTAGTGTTTTCTCAGTTTGGATTTGCTGATTGCAGCTCTGGTAGAATTATGTGCCTTGCATCTCTGTCCACTGCATTGTAATGTAAACTGTTTGGTAGTTGTAGCTTGTCAGTTCAGTTCAGTGGCTCAGTCGTATCCGACTCTTTGCGACCCCATGAATCGCAGCACGCCAGGCCCCCCTGTCCATCACCCAACTCCCGCAGTTCACTCAGACTCACGTCCATCAAGTCCGTGATGCCATCCAGCCATCTCATCCTCTGTCATCCCCTTCTCCTCCTGCCCCCAATCCCTCCCAGCATCAGAGTCTTTTTCCAATGAGTCAACTGTTCACATGAGGTGGCCAAAGTACTGGAGTTTCAGCTTTAGCATCATTCCTTCCAAAAAAATCTCAGGACTGATCTCCTTTAGAATGGACTGGTTGGATCTCCTTACAGTCTAAAGGACTCTCAAGAGTCTTCTCCAACACCACAGTTCAAAAGCATCAATTCTTTGGCGCTCAGCTTTCTTCACAGTCCAACTCTCACATCCATACACGACCACTGGAAAAACCATAGCCTTGACTAGATGGACCTTTGTTGGCAAAGTAATATCTCTGCTTTTCAATGTGCTATTTAAGTTGGTCATAACTTTTCTTCCAAGGAGTAAGTGTCTTTTAATTTCATGGCTGCAGTCACCATCTGCAGTGATTTTGGGGCCCCCCAAAAATAAAGTCTGACACTGTTTCTACTGTTTGCCCATCTGTTTCCCATGAAGTGATGGGACCAGATGCCATGATCTTCGTTTTCTGAATGTTGAGCTTTAAGCCAGCTTTTTCACTCTCCTCTCCTACTCTCATCAAGAGGCTTTTTAGTTCCTCTTCACTTTCTGCCATAAGGGTGGTGTCATCTGCATACCTGAGGTGATTGATATTTCTCCCAGCAATCTTGATTCCAGCTTGTGCTTCTTCCAGCTCAGTAGTTGGAGCATTCTTTGGCATTGCCTTTCTTTGGGATTGGAATGAAAACTGACCTTTTCCAGTCCTGTGGCCACTGCTGAGTTTTCCAAATTTGCTGGCATATTGCGTGCAGCACTTTCACAGCATCATCTTTCAGGATTTGAAATAGCTCAACTGGAATTCCATCACCTCCACTAGCTTAGTTCATAGTGATGCTTTCTAAGGCCCACTTGACTTCACATTCCAAGATGTCTGGCTCTAGGTGAGTGATCATACCATCGTGATTATCTGGGTCGTGAAGATCTTTTTTGTACAGTTCTTCTGTGCATTCTTGCCACCCCTTCTTAATATCTTCTGCTTCTGTTAGGTCCATATCATTTCTGTCCTTTATCGAGCCCATCTTTGCATGAAATGTTCCCTTGGTATCTAATTTTCTTGAAGAGATCTCTAGTCTTTGCCATTCTGTTGTTTTCCTCTATTTTCTTTGCATTGATTGCTGAGGAAGGCTTTCTTATCTCTCGTTGCTATTCTTTGGAACTCTGCATTCAGATGCTTATATCTTAAATTTGAGTTTGTGTTATTTTTGTTGATGCTTTTATATGTAGGAATTCTAATTAGTTTCTTCCATTAGGAGTCATACTCAGTTATAATTTTTTTTTTAATGGTAGCAGCTATTGTCAGTGAGTAGTTGATTCATTTGCTGGGGGGTTGCCAAATGTAACAGTCTGTTTGGAAGAATTGTTATTCCTTCATTGAAGAGCAAATATCATTTGTTAGTAGAATACATCCATAAGGATAAACTTCCTTTTCCATGTACTGTATGGCTACTTAGAGATATAATTTCTGTAAGAAAAATGGGATAAATGCTTTGGTTCTTTAATTTTTCAAAAGAATGATATTATGTTCTTAGTATCCTCTAACAGTGACTTTTAATTTTAAAGATCTATTTTGAACTTCTAGATTGACGCATATTTAATGTTGTTATATTTAATATAGATTAATTGTCATTATCCCTAGTGAAGCTTAAGTTGTCTCAGGTTGCCTCTGGAAATTGGATCTTCATTGATTTTTGACCCAAACCTAAATGTCTTTGATAGCTTCCTTGTTATCTGGGAATAAGATATTCAAAGTTCAGCTAGTAGTTTTTCTGCCCAAGACTTGGGATCAGCCATTTCTCAAGAAGCTCTGGTTCTTTTTAGTGGGAAATTGTTTTCAAGAATATCATCTGGAAATTGGTGCACTCACTGTAACCATTGTTTGGTCTTTACTTTGCCAATGAACAGTAATTGAAATTCAAGCCTAAAAGATTTTTATCTAATCTTTTTTGTTGTATGTCTGTTTCTTTTCTTCCACACTTAGAATCCTGAGCTTCAACACTGGGGCTGAAAGACTATTCAATAATTATTTTTTGTTACTGTTATCCTCTCACATTTCACATTCAGTAGTTTCACACCAGTAGGACCAATACTGTCATCAATAATATGCTTGTTGACAGGTCTTTTTTTCTTTAGGATATATCCCACTTAAGTGTATGGTCAAATTTTTTGTTTTAAAATCACTGAACATGTAGTTGTATCACTCAGTGTAAATATATTTGGATTCATTTGTTAAATTTTATTTTCAATGTTTGCCCTTTTAAATTTAATTTTGTTATAATATCTGTTTATTAAAAATCATGAAAATAATGAGACTAGCTATTAAAATGAAACAGAGACAGAAAAATTAGACTAGTAAATAGAGTGAAAAATCAGTACTTTTGTAGTTTAACATCTCTGAACTGAAAAGTGCTGTATTTAGGTTCAAGCAGCCTTTTTGCCTCTCTGTAGCTATGAGGAAATAGAGGATGGAATGAATCCATGAAATAATTAAAAGACTTAATCATGAAATTTGCTATTTTGCTGAGTATTTTTTCAGCACTTTTAATAAGTAGCGTTTTGCCTGATGAGAATTTTTCTTCCTTTCCCATTTTTTTCTCTTTAAAAGAGAAATCCGTGTCAAAGGTAATTGAAGGAAAAGGAGGAGTGATGAAATAATCTTTGCATTATAATGCTTTGGTCTTTAATGATTTGAGTTTTCCATAAATATTTTTCATCTTTCATAATTGTTTTGATATCTTACTAAATTCTTTGTATCCTTTGCTAGCCTTTGGATTCTGTGAGTATAAGGAACCGGAATCTACGCTCCGTGCACTCAGGTTATTGCATGACCTGCAGATTGGAGAGAAGAAGCTACTTGTTAAAGTTGACGCAAAGACAAAGGCACAGCTAGATGAATGGAAAGCAAAGAAGAAAGCTTCTAATGGGGTATGTCTTCTATACTGTCTTCTGAAGGCCAACTGTGCTTTTTCAGTGTAAATGCTTCTCATTATGAATGAATCTAATACAGGGCTTCACAAGATCATCAAGAGTGTGTTTTATATATAGTTATTTTAAGTCTTTTATCTACCCATAGTGGGTGGACTGTTGGTTTGCTTATTCCAGGTTGGGATGAAGGTAGTAAGGGAGGCTGGACAAGGTTAACTTGCCAGAGAAAACACTGGTACAGACTATTCCAAACAGAGCTAATTCATTAAGACAGCTTTGTAAGTAAGTACAAAATATATTTCAACCTACAAAACTTTCATTAGTTGCCGTTTAGAAGTACACAGGTTCTGAAATGAATTAAAATAAGTCTTATTACTTGTGTATCAGGTGGTGGCTCTCTTAAATGAAGCTAATGTAAAGGAAATTTTTGTATGTTGTCTTGTTTGTTGTTCTCTCAACAAAGCGAAAAATAGCTAAAGCCTTAGTGTATATTTCCTTGTCTTCCCTTCCTAGTTCCTTTTGACATATCAAGCTGAATGAATCCAGAGTAGATTCTTTATTACCTCTCTATCTCTATAAAAACAAAACAGCTTTTTTGGTCTGTTGAGGCTTTTAACTGTTACTCAAAATGGAAGTAGCTTTCTTAATTCCATCACTCCCTCCTTTACAAAAACATTGTAGAAGTATTCATAAAAGCAGAACAACCTCTAAAGGAGACGTTAAATACAACCCATAATTCTATCATCATTAGTAACCACCGTAGACATTTTTGTTGCATATTCTTCCAGGCATTTTTCTCTAAGGTATAAGACATTAAGTGTAATTATGTCAACCCCTTGCTCATACATCCTTAATGGTTTTGAATTTCTCAAAGTATGAAGCCTATATTCTTATGGCATCCTAACCTTGCTCCCATCTACCTTTCTGGCTTACTCCATCAATTCCCTTCCATGTGTCAGTCATATATTCCTACAGACTCCTTTGTGGTTTGATGTCCTTGTTGCCAATCCGAGCTCCCTGTTGAAATTCCATCCACATTTAGTTTAAATGTTGCTTGATTCATGTAAGTATCATGAGTCCTACCCTTGATTCCTCTCAGGCAGAATTAAATCTTTTCTGTTTATATAAAGCAGGATTTTACTGGTATGTCAGTCTGCTTTATAGTGTATTTGTTTGTATTGCTCTCTCATACCTTCTTATCCCCTGTTTTCATTCTCATATCCTACATTCATTGATTATAAGGTAGGGCAATTAAGTTCACAGACTGTTTTTTCATCTTGTACCTCCACAGAACCTGGGTCAGAGTCTTTCTTGCCCATGATGAGAATGGGGTGAACATTTATTAACAGTTGCATTTATGTTGCTCACCTGATCTTTACTGTCTTTACCTAGTTGTATAAGGAATTAATACAATTTACACTCCAGAGAAATTGTATTTTATTTCATATCAGCACTATTGTCTGTCGTACCCCTAAAACCTTAAAAAAACCAACGGTCTTAGATTTTCCTTGCTCGGATTCATATTTAAAATAAAGCATGGATACAGTGCTTTCAAAGTTTTTTATGTAATTCCCCTGGACTCATTATTGTACTCCACTTGGTCATTTGTGAGGTAGTTTAAATTGTGGCATTTGCAAATGGTGTGCTCCAATCACAAAGTAAATCACTTCACTTATAAATGAGGAAATGTATAATTATGTGACTTCATTTTGTAATCACTGTTAGTCAGAGGAGTCACAATTGATATCTGTTTATATTTTTACTCAAGAATGGAGTTGAAGCTACTTCTAATAAAAACAGAGCAGTTATTTCAGATAAAGTGAAATTTAAAAAATTAGCAGACCTGACTTCTGGGTGCATTTGGCATGGTTTCCAAAGGTATTGAAGTCGTAAGACAAACATGGCATAGTTTTGCAGAGTTGTCGATTTTACTCAACAATACTAGTAAAATGAAGACAAATAATTCTATCAGGTAAAAATTTTTTTTTCAAACAAGAAAATACATTGTCATGATTTTTCAGGGTAAATGTGAAAGTGTATTTGTTCTTTATCTTTTATTGTTGATTTGTTAGAGAAATTTAGAAAACAGTGATTTGAAGTAGAGGATATGAGAATGAGACATTGAGAAACATGTGTGGTACCTCATCCATTTTCCTGATTCCCAGGCAGAAGAAAGAACACGATTAGTTGTATGGTTCTCTGATTTAAAAAGAACCACGAATTTGTCTAGAAAGATGTTTTTCCTGATCCAGAATTTTAACAGGAATTATGTGCTTTGATTAGTAGTGCTATTAAAAGCTTTTATTTAGATTTTGCAGAATCTGTAGAAAGAACTTTTTTACCTCTAGTAAAATTATTTCATTTGAGGTAGCAACACTGATCTTGGTCCCTGTCCTGTTGTTTTACCTCTTGTTCAGTAGTAGCGGTTTAGGACTAGAGATATCTGCTTAATCATCAGAAATAGTGCTTGTTTACCACACATTCAAAATTGACTTCCAAGTATTGAAAGTACAAATAACCTTTGGAAAGAGCCACCTGCTGCTGCTGCTGCTGCTAAGTCGCTTCAGTCGTGTCCGACTCTGTGCGACCCCATAGACAGGAGCCCAACAGGCTCCCCTGTCCCTGGGATTCTCCAGGCAAGAACACTGGAGTGGGTTGCCATTTCCTTCTCCATTGTGTGAAAGCGAAAAGTGAAGTGAAGTCGCTCAGTCGCATCCGACTTCCAGCGACCCCATGGACTGCAGCCTACCAGGCTCCTCCATCCATGGGATTTTCTAGGCAAGAGTACTGGAGTGGCTTGCTATTGCCTTCTCCGAAAGAGCTGCCTACTTTGTTTTTTAATTGAGGACAGCTCAGATACTGCAGGTAGGAATACCTTACATTTTTGTCTGGAAAGTAGTGTGAGTGTGGTGGAACCTACATTTTTTCAAAAGAAAGAGCTCTACATTTGCTTAGTTCCCAAAGTTCTTGTTTTGGACTCTAGAGGTCAGTGCCAAAGAGTGAGCCAAGTGGAGTTTTTACCTAACTCTCCAGCTAGTAGCTTTACTATAAAAGCTTTTAATTTCTCTGGAAAGAGCCAAATAGTTGGGACATGTAAACGTCTCAGATAGTCAGTCTGTTTCTTTGATCCTTTTGTTCATTGCTGCACAGCTGAACCCTTCACTTTTTGTTGCTCAGTATGCTTTCTGTTTCTGAAGTGGAAGAAAAAATGAAGTCAGGAAGTTGTCTGTGGTTCAGGACCCAGAAGTAGAGTTTAAGTTGAAACTGAAATTAACTTTTCCTCCCAAGACATATATTGTCATTTTTGTTTTTCTTACATTAACAATTGCTTAAGAGATGGGGCTCATAAGCTTTCCTTCTAAAAAATGTACATTTTCTCTATAGATCAAGGGGTGGTAGTCATTTGTAATGTAGTGTGAACTAGTTCATTCCAAATGCTTTACTTATGTTTAGCTATATTAATATTTAAGTCTTAGCTTAGGATGAGTGGTGGTAAGGAATTTAGGGGCTATGAATATTTTTAGATGAATAAGGCTTTGGATTTGTAACTCCACCTCTATCCTTATGTTTAAAAGAGCATGGAGATGTAGAGGGTTCATGGAAAGAAATTGAGAATGTGGGTAAAATGCTAAAGACAGATTGGACTTTGTCTCATGAGGTTTATTTTCATAATAAAGAATTTAGATCTCAACAGCTAAGGGTTGATAAAAATAGTTGTATGTGTCTTCAGGACCTGAGGTTTCAGTGACAGGTTACTGGTGGTTTAATTCTTTTCCTTTTAAAATTTGAAGAAGCAGAGTATTGCTGAAGGGATTTTAATGAAAGCTGCATAAAGACCTTATATATCATTGATTTAGAATAAGAGAGGACCGTATCACCAGATTTTAGTTTACAATTTAGTTTACAATTTTCTTTATTATGAAAATAATTTGGTAAATAATATAAACAATTGAATTACTCTCCTTGGTTAAAGCATTGTATCTTTATCCAAGATGCCAAGTAAATAGTTGGCTATAAGAAAATTAGATGAAGAAGCAGGTTTGAGAAAGTAAGGAACTCAAGAGTGGTTAGTTACCACATTTAAGGACTTACATGAACATTATCTGTATCATAACCTATATCTGTGTCGGTTATCCTTCTTCCTTCTCTTATATTGTTAAATACTTAAGGGAAAGTTATTTCTTTCTTTAATTTTGAATTTTTAACCATCTAACATAGTGTCTTGCATATAGTAAACTCAATAATTTGAGCAAATTAAGAAATAAATGCATGCTGAAGAAGTATCCATTGGCGATAGCTTTCAGAATGCTGGTGGTTATGAAATCATGGCTCAGTTACATGAAGGAGCCACAAGGCATGGCACTCATCTTGAAGAGAGTTTAGAGCATTGTGACCAAAAGCCAGCATTTGTCCAGAAAAGCAGAATTCTTGTTTGTATCCGAAAATTTGCACGATATGTTCACTAAGTATGTATGTAGTTTTAAGTTAAAGTTTTTTGTATACATAAATCTTTATGTTTATTTTCTTTGTCATACTTTTTTGTTGCTTCTTTGTCATACTTTTTCTCCTTTCCAAGATTTAAGAAGAGAAAAGGGTAATGAAATTGTCTGGAGTTTGAGGTCATTCTCTAAATTTTGTCATTTGAACTTAGATTAATTACTTAACTAGGAGCTTTACAATAAAACAGAAATAAGAACAGTAGGATAATGGAAACCAGTCATTTTTTTCCCACATGGACACAGGTAACAGTTTAGACTTCGTTTAAAAAATAGTAAGTCTTGGGAAAGAATTCCCCGGTGGTCCAGTGGTTAAAACAGTGCCCTTCCACTGCTGAGGGGGCCTGGGCTTAGTCTCTGATTTAGGAAACTAAGACTCCCACGAGCCTCGCGACCCAGCCTCTTCACCCCAGCCCCATAGTCTGTCACTTAGTTGTGAGAAGTAGTACACCATGAATTTGTTTTTATTTTTCATTATGTTACGTTCACAAGTCATGGGGAGAAAGGTGCTCATATTTAGAGTTGATTCCTTTTTAGTTACATGAGTTTTTTAAATGGTATTCCCACATTGTAGAAAGCAGAGGGGGAAAAGAGAAGCCATCATTTCAGCTCCTGGCCTTCCTAATGTTTATGTTTTGTTGTATATAGCCTTTATTGTATATAGTTTTATTTGTTTACCCTACATATGTTTTTGGTTATTGTTTTATATATTTTTTTACTTTATTACATTTTTATATATTTTATTTTATAAATATATTTTATATGTTTATTATATTGTATACTATAAATATAGTATTTACATATGGGTTCTTAGTTCCCTGACCAGGAATTGAACACGCATCTCCTGCAATGGGAGCATTGAATCTTAACCATGGGACTGCCAGGGAAGTCCCTGTTTTTGTTTATTTAAAATGGTGGCTATCATAGGTACATCAGTTCAGTTCAGTTCAGTTCAGTCGCTCAGTCGTGTCCGACTCTTTGCGACCCCGTGGACTGTAACCTACTAGGCTTCTCCGTCCGTGGGATTCTCCAGGCAAGAATACTGGAGTGGATTGCCATTTCCTTCTCCAGGGGATCTTCCCGACCCAGGGATCGAACCCGGGTCTTCCGCATTAGAGGCAGACGCTTTAACCTCTGAGCCACCAGGGAAGCCTATCATAGGTACATAAAATTGTATTTTGCTTTTTCAACGTAATTAAGTTTTCAACACTAGAATGAGTTACTCAGTAAATATCATTAAGTCGTGCAAGTATTGAGAAAGAGGATCTGAAAAATTGTGAAAGCTTTTCAGATGTGTAGTATGCTAACCCTGTGATTCAGTCTTTCTGTTGCTAGTTAGGGATCAGAATGTTAGATATCAAGAAAAGAAAAGAAAATGATAGAGCACAGTATATCTAAGGAAAAAAACAAATACAGTTTAGTTTTGTGAAGTTGGGAGTAAAGCTCAGTCTGCATTTAATAAGACTACAGAGATGTTTTAGAGAAAACATGTTTGTTTGTTTTGTGTACTAACTTGTTTTGAATGAATGTTTGATTCCCCCTTCCCCCTTTCCCATCTCCTGAATTTGCCTTGTTGTTTTGTTTTTTATTTTAAGAATGCCAGGCCAGAAACCGTCACTAATGATGACGAAGAAGCCTTAGATGAAGAAACAAAGAGAAGAGATCAGATGATCAAAGGGGCCATTGAAGTTTTAATACGGGAATACTCCAGTGAGCTCAATGCCCCCTCACAAGAATCTGACTCTCACCCTAGGAAGAAGAAGAAGGAAAAGAAGGAGGACGTATGTGTTACTGATTTATGCCAGCAGAATCATTTCTATAATTTACATTTGTGCTTTGATTACATTCCAACTTATGAGGGGAAAATAGAATGACTGGCATTTATAACAATTTACTGTTAAGGATAATTTGACCGTGTTTTATCTTCCTTTTTTTTTTTAAACCAAAAACATTCCTGTTTTTACATTTTTGAAATGCAGTGACATGGAAGCTTGTGTTTATTTGTGGATTCATTAAGTAAAGGGGGAAAAGGACAAACTTGAGTGATGGATAGAAATTAATATTAAGAAGTAAAGTTTTTTTTCCCCCCTTTGGCCACAGAAGAGCTGGCCTTGTTTTGCCTTACTCCCTAATTATTTTTCTCTGCTCCAATTGGGATGCCAGATCTTGTTCACTGAGGATTTTGACCCCTTTTCAAATTTCTTAGCCACTTTTCCTTATAAACCACGTTTCATTTCACTCCACCAGCAGTAATGCTGTTGGCCTTATAAATGGAGTACTATGAAAGACCAACACAGATGAAAACTCCTCTCCAGTATTGTATTATCACCCACTTTTGTCAGTCTAAGCTAATTGAACAGTAGGGAGTGCAGGTTGAAAGAAAATGTTTGATTTTCTTGGTTACTTTCATTTGGATATACTTAACAGAAATTATGGGGAGAGTTCTTTAAACATATTGGAGGTATATTATATGAATGGATTGTATATGCCCTGGAAGAGTAGTACTCTAAACATTGTGAATTAATACCAAGGCATTTTCACAGTTCATACTGTTCTGGATTTCATTGCCTTACTAAGCCATCGTCAGCTTTCTTTCTGATACATCAGATACATTTTTATTATTTGGCTGCTTCTTGCTTCTGTGGCCATAAAAAGCTGTCTAGTGAAGTGCCAGTCATTGGAAATGGTAATTGATAAGAGTCCATCAGGTATAGGGTAATAGAGACCTGTAGAGTTTGTTCTTCCTCTTTCCCCTTTAATGGCAAAGGAGAAAGTAGCTAAACACCTTTATTTGAAACGGTTTGAGGTGAGAGAGTAAAAAATTCTGCTCTGTGGCAAGAATTATTGGATAAACTTTGTTGTTTTGATTGTTCCCTCTCTCTTGGAAAGGATGAATAAAGTCTCACATTGCTAGTGTGAGATCCTCCTTATTCCCCTGGTTGGGGGTGTTGGAAGGAGTGGAAGTGTTAGGTGATAGATTGAGTGAAATCTCTTTTGTTATCAAGTAATTTAAAATCAAGAAAGTGTTACAGAAATCTGACATTACTTATAGTGTAAACATATAGAAAATTGTTTTCCAGAGTCATATGAACTGTTTGTTTAATCTTTGTGGATTTTTCCGCAGATCTTCCGCAGATTTCCCGTGGCCCCGCTGATCCCTTATCCACTCATCACTAAGGTTCGTTTACATCTGTAAAGTAATAAGCGTCCAACTAAAATGAATAAATTTAAAAAACAGTGTTTACTGTTACTTGCTAGATGTGTGATTCTTGTCTTCTTTACTATTTAACTTAGATTTGTTACTATATAAGGTCTTTTTAATTTACTCCTGTGCTTTGTAAAGCTTGTACAGAATATCTAGCCTTTAATTTCTATTTGTATCAATATAGATTGATCTTTATGCGTTCCTACCTGTCCCCCCTGTTTTTTAGGAGGATATAAATGCTATAGAAATGGAAGAAGACAAGAGAGACCTGATATCTCGAGAGATCAGCAAATTCAGAGACACACATAAGGTAGTATTCTTGTTTTTTCACTTGATACCAATCTAGACTTTTTACAGAATCCAAAGCAAACAGACAAAGAAAAAAAATCAACCTTACAGTAGAATATGATTTTAAATGCTTTTTTGTCTAGGTTTAATTTATACTTAGAAACAAAGAAACAGAAGACCAGTGCCATTTAGAGTAGTCCTTGGCATATTGTATGTAGATTTCTCAGTTACTGACTACTCTGCAGTCATCTCACTTTAATATGAATAAAAGCTAGTTTTATTTTTAGATTTCAACATAAACATCAAGGACAGATTTAAACAATTCAAGGGGGCAGCAGAATAACATACACTGTAGTGTATTTCTGGGGGCAGTTATTTAACTTAATCTTAGGAAAACCTTTTCTTTAGAGCTGAGATTAAAATTTAAGATTATATTTGTGTAGATTTAAGTTGAGAGGGGGAGATTTTAAAAAGTAGGTCAGTGGTTACCAGACTTACCAAATTTTAGATGCATGGAAGAACTGTAAATTCCCATAAAGCTAATCTATTCATTGACCCCCACCATTATGATAGAGATCATATGGTGACTAATGCAAGATGAAACTCTCAGCTTGGAAAGTAACAAGGAATAGGATGTAAGTATGAGCTTCTGTTTTTTATTATATTTATGGATGCCCCCTCAGAAAAATATGCAAAGGGGTAACTGGCTTGGAAATGGAAATTTATGCATAGTAAATCCCACTCACGAATTTTGCCTATTGAAAGCTTCTCTCAATGACAGTGCATCTGTGAATGTTCGCTGGTATTAAAGGTGATGCTTACGGACAGTGAAATGCAAACACTGCATGAAATGTATTTTGATACTGCAGATAATAAGATGTTACTGGTTCTTACTCCTAAGATTGAGTGACCTTTAACTCAGTGAGATGTTAAGTGTTTATTTTTTATTTTATTTAATCTTATTTTTTTCTTATAGCTTTCAAAATCCCTTATTGACAGTTAATGTCATAGAATCAATGCTGCTGAACACATTATCCTGATGCTGAGCCTTAGCTCACATACACAGGACTTTTTCAGGAATTAAGTATGTCTGAAAGCACAAATGTAGATTTCCCAATTTAGAGTTAAAAAGTTAGTCTGTGGGAAGTCATTTTAGAGGTCTGTTAGGTTCAGTACTCAAATCCAGGGTCTGTGTAAGATTGAAAGCGGTATACAGTGTGTGTGTGGTTTGCCCCCCTTTTGTTGTTATTTGTTAAATCCTGTCACTGGTAAAGTATGAAGAAACAATGTTTTAAAAAATCGATTGTAAAGATATTTGCTTCAGAGTTTGAGAAGCTGTCAGGCTTTTGACTGCCTTACACGTATTTCACTGTGGGGAGAGAATGTTTTGAATTTCCAAAATGTGCTTTAAAAATAAAATCAAAGTGAAAAAGAAAAGCCGTTCTTTTTATTGGGTGGTATGGTTAAAAGGGATATTTGAAACTCCAGTAACAAAAATTGAGCTCAGTGAACCTTTGCATGTTTTGGTATGAGTTTATTAAATAACCACAGACTGTCAGGGTATCAGCGTGGCAGGGGGCGTCCATTTACAGCACGGACGAGTCTGAAGAGAGAATAAGGTAAGATTTATTTTTTTTTTTTTTTTTTCTGTCCTTTCCTCTTCATTATTTCACTACTTTCTTAAATCTTTTTAGATTCACTTCATTTTTTCTTTCTCCAGTCTTTGTGTTAAACATATATGTGTGTGTATGTGTATCTACTTACTGCATATATATTATAAAATCTTTTAGAGTTGTGTTTAGTATGGACCAGATTCACTCACTTTTTCATTTACTTAGAAGAAAACTTTTGAAATGAGTTCTGAAACAAATTATTATTTAATTAAATGGAACTATACATTTCAGAAATAAGTGGTATAGTGATTAAGCAAAAGTAGAACAATTGAGGGAATCTACCAAAAAATTATTATTGGAAGAGCTAAAATAAGCTGTAAGTATTCTCTCAGAAATAAACAAATTTCTTTTAAGTGTATGATACTGAGGTAAGTTTCATATAGTATAGCCTCATTTTATGATACATTTAAAAAATTTCATCAGATGACTGTTTCAGAAATTAGAATTTGCCCGTTTAAATAGCTTACAGTTTCTGTCCTCTTTCTGCCATTTCTTTTCTCTTCTCTTTGTAATTTCAATGTATTCAGTATTGGCTTTGCCTCCATACCATTTTGATATAGACTGGCACCACAGCTGAATATATTGATTTCTCATGCATTAGCTTTTCTTTCATAATCCTCTGTCAGTTCTCTGATCCATGAGCGAGAGAAAAAGAGTATAACAGGTAAGATTGCTTTTTTAAAGTTGTTTTAAATGCTTTACATGACTGAGAAAAGAAAAAAATGCACATTTTATTGTTGTAATTTAAATTTCATTTCTGTGACACTAAACATGAAAACAGAGGGAAAATGTGTTTTGTTTTTGTTTTGTTTTCCCTGTTTGGGTTTTTTTTCCCCCTGAGTTTGTATAGAAACTGTGTGGTACACTGGTAATCTTGTCAGAATACAAACTTGGTCTGACGTTGTTATTTGGTTTATTTGTGAACCATGTACTTGCTCTTCCTCCCAGAAGCATAGCTTATAGGCAAGGTTAATCCAGTGTTGGCGATCCATGTCCTAGCACAGCATCTGTAAGTTAATATGCAATCATTCCTTCCAAGGATGGATTTATCACTGTTGATATATTTCATTGTCTTACAGGCATAATGGGTATAAATATATTGCTTTAAAATTAAGCCAGAAATTAATCTTATTAAATTAAAATACTATGATTATGTACCTTTCTGCTTGAAGTGAGTGATTTTCAGACTTTTTGTATTTGGTGGGCTGTCCATCTTGTAATGGTGGGAGTAAATGTTTCCATACGTGATAGGGCAGATAATGGCTGAATTCACCTTATCTTTTGGAGGGTGGGCAAATCAGAGGGCAGAAGACTAGTTGCATTCCAATGGCCTTACTCTCTTCCCCCACCTTCCCCTTTGAAACACTCAACTAATAATCCTTAGGTAATGTCTGGGGTTATAGTTAGCAGTAGTTATCCCACTGATTTAAAGAAATTCATAATGGGAAGAATTACATGTTAGCCAAGTGATTGTATTTCTAGAAATTATTACAAACCATCACATTCCTCACGGTCATTTTAGTTATTACATAAGTCATTAAGTGGTCAGCCACACTTGACACAATCTCCCAACATCCAAGATTGGAGATTCCCGGTCTATGTAGAGTATATGGTTTTGCACGAAATCTGTCTAGGCTTGTGATTGCTTCAGTTTAATTTGTCAAATAAAACCTCTAATATTTAATGTTGAAGTACCAGTGGTTTGGTTTTGTTATTGTTGTTCCCAGTATTGGGCATTGCGCCGGGAAAAGTCTGAATATTGGAGCTATAGAGTTAACTCTAAAAGTGCTTTTATTGGTTTCTAGAAACTGGAAGAAGAGAAAGGCAAAAAGGAAAAAGAAAGACAGGAAATTGAGAAAGAACGGAGAGAAAGAGAGAGGGAGCGTGAAAGGGAACGAGAAAGGCGAGAACGGGAACGAGAAAGGGAAAGAGAACGTGAACGAGAAAAGGAGAAGGAACGGGAGCGGGAACGAGAACGGGATAGGGATCGTGACCGGACGAAAGAGAGAGATCGAGACCGGGATCGAGAGCGAGATCGGGACCGCGATCGAGAACGGAGCTCAGATCGGAACAAGGATCGGAGTCGATCAAGGTAAGGCTGTATGAAGTTAACTGTGTGCCTGATAGCTTTAATAGAATTACAGGTTAGTACTCTGGGGCCATTTACATTGATGTGATGAGAGAATTTCATGGGCCACAGAGCATGCCTGGCTTGCTGTCTCACACACGGGTGAAATATTGGTTAAACTAACAGTTTTCAACTTTGGGTTAGTTTTTGTGTGAAGCCAGTTTTTACTCAGATCTAGAATACACCAGTCGTTCTCCCAGTGTTGTGGATAGGCATGATTCCCTTGGTCAGTAGGCATTGTTTTTAGTCACTAACTGAGGTCTCCTGTGTAGAAAATCAGCTCTAGTTGCACTGCTTTTAGTTCCTGGTGTTTATTTGGTCCCATAAACCACTGGTTGGTCACCTTACCTCCCAGACAAGTTAGTTTTTTCTTGATGATTCCTAGTGATTTCACTTTTGTTTTATTTAAAATTTTCTCATTATATAGATTTCCTATGGGCTATCATTTCCCAATTCTTCAGGAATGAGGAAGAGCAAAAATGAACAAAGAGAAGGGAGTGAGTAGAAAGAAGCAGCAGAAAAAGGGAAGAGAGGAAAGTTCTTTTTTCTCCAGCTAGTTTTCATATATACATTACTTTGTTGAGATATTCCACTTAATTGTAGCTGAAACGAGGTCCACCAGTTACTGAAATTCAGTGCTTTTTAATCTGTAGTGGGCATTAAATTCCTTCCTCCCCTGGAATAACTGTCATTCTCTTGAATAACCACTGTTAAGATTTGTGTATAAAATCATGGTTTTATACTTTTACTAAGGTACATTGTTTCATATATACATGTGTTTGTATTTGATTAGAATCCATGGCATCACAAATCTGCCGTTTGGTTTTATCCCTCTGAATTAAATGCATGAGAACTTCTTATTGCTGAAAGATGTACAGTTAACCCTTGAACAATGCTGGGGTTAGGAGTGTCAACTCTGTGCAGTCAGAAATCTGAGTATAACTTATAGATGGCCATCTGTATACACAGTTTTTGTGTCTGTGGTTCTGTGTCCATGGACTTGACCCACCTCGGATTGTGTAGTACTGTAGTACCTATGGCTGAGAAAACACCACTTATAAATATGTATGTGCATGCTCAGTTGCTCAGTCATGTGTGATTCTTTGTGACTCCATGGACTGTAGCCCACCAGGCTGCTTTGTCCTTGGGATTATCCCAGCAGAAATACTTGCTGACCCAAGGATAGAACCCGAGTCTTCTGTGACTCTGGCATTGGTAGGTGGATTCTTAGACACTGAGCCACCTGGGAAGCCCCCATATATAAGTGGACCTGTACAACTCAAACTGGTGTTATTCAAGAGTCAGCTGTAGTTCTGGTTTATGCATGCAGCATGCCAGAATGCTCTTTGTTTTACACCGTTGCCGTTGCCTGTATTGGCTTGATCACTACTGAAGTTGACTATCTTGTATCATGTTCATCGGCCCTTAGTATTTTTCTTATTCCGGATTTTTTGGTTTGTTTTCTGAGATGCTGATAAGCATTAACATCAAGTTTAGAATGCAATTCAGAATTTGGGGCTAGAATTATATTCTGTGTCCTTCTGGCTTGTATGAGGAGTTTACAGTTCTGCAGAAACCAAATGCTAACTTCTGGCTTTTGAGTTTGTCTCTTATTTCATATTGTCCTCTTTTCTCTTGGTTTCTAAAAGAAAACACAGAGGAAACTGACAGATTTTTACAATCTTTTATGTAGAGAAAAGAGCAGAGATCGTGAAAGGGAACGGGAGAGGGAAAGAGAAAGAGAGAGAGAACGGGAACGAGAACGGGAACGTGAACGAGAGAGAGAGCGAGAAAGGGAACGGGAGCGTGAGCGAGAGAAAGACAAGAAGCGAGATCGAGAAGAAGATGAAGAAGATGCATATGAACGAAGAAAACTTGAAAGAAAGCTCCGAGAGAAAGAGGCTGCCTATCAAGAGGTAAATTGAGGGAATGCTTTTATTTATAAAAGTTGGTACTTAGTAGGTTAGTCAAAAATTTCAGAAAAATTTCAGAATTTTACATTTTTAAAACTTTTGACAATTTCTCTTTTTAGCGCCTTAAGAATTGGGAAATCAGAGAACGAAAAAAAACCCGAGAATATGAAAAAGAGGCTGAAAGAGAAGAAGAAAGAAGAAGAGAAATGGTAATATTCCTGTTTAAAAATAAGTGGTTTTTCAGATAAAAATCAGATCAAATCATTTAAGTAGAAGTGACTTTATAATTAAAAAGTATCATCTCACAAAACCTGAGCTCCAATATAAATAATATTTCAAGTGAAGTTGAGACAGTTTCAGTACACCAAGATGTTTCTTTCTCCTATTTTTCTTTTTTAAAATATTTATTTTTAATTGATTGATTGCTTTACAATATTGGTTTGATTTCTGTCATACATCAACATGAATTAACCATTGGTGTACATATTTCCCCTTCCTCTTGAGTCTCCCTCTTGCCTCCTTTTCTTCCTGTTTTTCATATTTTGGCTTCCTATCAACTAAATTATCATTTGGCATATTGTCAAAGTAAACCTGTTATAGAATAATGTATAAAATGAAGATTTATAGAACTTGCTTTGATTAAACATCTGCAGCATTTTTTAATTTGAAGAGGGTTTTAGAGGCTTTGATACTCTGTATCGGTGTAGTATATTTGGGTGAAAGAAACAGTCTTGTGAGAAGATCTGTTTTTAGAAGTCAAAATTACTGACTTCAGTATATAGCACTTATGAGTTATTGTTTTTCCTTATGTTACTATATTATCCTTCCTTTTAACTACATTATAATAATAATGAATCTTATTTTTTGCATTTACACTATTTGATAAACTAATAGTGAAGCAATTGGCATAGGTTAATGAAATAAAATGATGAAAAATAATATATTTTATCATAGTATTTGCTTCTATAGTATGTTCCATATGTTCTGTCTTTGCCAGAGATTCATGAAAGTTTCTTTATCTCCAGTTTGGAGTCTATTCTCCCAAAAACATCATTAAAGTTAGGAACCTTCTTCAAATAGCTTTTGAACATGAGACATAGATGGAATTTTTGTAAGTAACCAAAGGGGTGCATACAGCAATTAGATAGTATGGGTTTTCTGGATGGCAGATCTTTTAAAGTCCTAGAATTATTTAAAGTAATTTTGATTTCCCTGGATTGTAGCTCCCATCCTATAATTTGTTCTCAACCCTTAGGTTAGAAATAGAGAATAATATAGTAAAAGACAAAAAACTTTAAGAAGTGATTCCATTCCATTTCCTATAAGCAAATCTGAAACCTGTCTTTCTAGAGAAAGGTTTCCTATTAGTAATTTTTTGTTGGGAAGCTTAAAAAAAACCCTCCAGTTAGAAAATAGTTACTTGTCGATTGAAAAATGTTCAAGGAACAGAAGTATGTAGTATAAAAAATGAAAGATTGTATTCCTCATGAGAGGTGACTTAAGTTAATGTTTTAGTACATACCTATGGATCTTCCTGTGTTTTATTTAGATATTTGTAAATATGGTCATCACTACCTGGCAATCTACTTGCATTCATTTGGCAGATTTTGTGTTAGGTCCTGGGTGGATAGGAATAACTAATACTTTGTACTCTTTAAACAGTTGGATAGTATTGTCAGAGAGATGAAGTAGTTACTGTACTATATGCGTGACTGTTTTGAGGTATGATAAAAGGGTGTTCACAATATTTTGGGAGGGGAGTACAGAGAAAGTGATTAATTTTGCCTGTGGGAAGGAGTTGGTCATGAATAGATGGTTAGATTGGGGAAGTTTCTGTGTGTGTGTGTGTGTTGAGGGGATAGTCTTCACCGCGATAACATTTGAACTGGATGAAATTATTAATGTTTTACTGTAGACAGGAATCTACATCTGCTTTTCATATAGATGTAATAGTAGTTGGGCTTCCCAGGTGGCGCTAGTGGTAAAGAACCCACCTGCCAATGCAGAAGATGTAAGAGACGAGGGTTCCATCCTGGGTGGGAAGATTCCCTGGAGGAAGGCTTGGCAACCCACTTGCCTGGAGAATCCCATAGACAGAGGAGTTGGCAGGCCACAGTCCATAGGGTCACAAAGAGTCAGGCATGACTGAAGCCACTTAGCACGCACACACAAAAGTTGTTAATGTAGTAGAGATGTAGATTATAAATACTAATTTTAAAATATCTATATATAATGATTAATATTTCTGTGAAATATAATAGTAGTTGTATTTAAAATTCCAAAAGTAAGAGCAAGAAGTTTCTGTACTTTCATGTTTTGTGTACTCAGTCTGGCATTACCTTTAGATTGATATATAAACATGATTTAAAATTTTAATCCTTCATTTCATAAAAACTACTACTTGTACCATCATCTTCCTGTAAATGAAAGTGTAAATATTCTTGTCAAGGTAACAGATTTAATAAGATAACTTTTAGTTTTGTTTCTTGGTGTGCTCAGGTTTCATTAGAAAAAAATTACTATGAAGATTATAATACATAGAGAAAATTTTGTAGCATACTCTGTGGTTTCCATTTTACAGATAAGTTCTAAATTTGATTTGCTTTTAAAAAATTTTTACTAATTTTTAATTATTTTTGGCTGTGCTGGGTCTTTGTTGTTGCGCATGGACTTAGGTGCTCCATGGTATGTGGGATCTTCCTGGACCAGGAATTAAATCTGTCCCATGTATTGCAAGGCAGGTTCTTAATCACTGGACCATGAGGGAAGCCCTGATTTGCTTTCAAGAATAAAAGATTTTAAAAATCTAATGTTACTTACATTTAATATATGAAGTTTATGAGAACTGAAAAAAGTTGGATAAGAAAAGTTTGTTCCCAAGAAAGGGGGAAATGTAATTTAAACTGCTTTTATATTAATTTTCCACACTTTGTCCTTCATTTCTTCAAAGGCAAAAGAAGCTAAACGACTGAAAGAATTCTTAGAAGACTATGATGATGATAGAGATGATCCCAAATATTACAGGTGAAGAAGCCTTGCTTTATAAACTCACACTATCAGTTTATTATTAGCTGTATTTTTTGCACCAGAGAGTGCAAGTTCACTCAGTGGAGTGAGAAAGAAAAATCTTTGAATTCATCTTGTAATTACCCCTGTAGTCGATAATGCTGTTTTCCAGGGGTTGGGGCCTGTTGCAAAAGAATTGACAATCTATGGATCTTCTTTGGAAGGAAGTTCATAATAGTATTATAACAGATGAGCTTTTCTTCATGCATTTTAAAGAACTTCAGTTTTTATAGGAAATTTTAACATGCCTTCATGATTATCTAAGGTGGTATAGAAATTTTTGTCTTCAAGGATTTCTAGAGTGCTTCGTAGTAATCTGAGTCCCCCCTCCCCTCCCCAGTTACTTTACTATTATGATGTGAGATTTGTGAAGCCTGTCTTTTCTCATCTCTTCCCATGGCTTTTCTCGACTTCTCTCATTCTTCTAACACTTACGGCACATGGTGAAATTGTTTGCTTTGTTCTGTTCCCTCCACTCCAAACTACCGTTTCCCTAAGGTTATGGGCATTGTTTTGATTTTTTTCTTCTCACTTTTCCTGAAAGAATCTAGGCATGTAGTGAATGCATTTAATATGTATAATTTAATACACTGTAGGCAAAATAATCAAAACATTGGAGAAACACCTTATATTGAAAGAATGCCAAGGGTTTGACTTTGTAGAAAATGCACAATAAAATTACTGAATCATAAATAGCAGTATGTTATTTCTGAGATGTAATAAAGTGTTTCCCCCAGTGGCTCAGAGGTTAAAGCGTCTGCCTGGAATGCAGGAGACCCAGGTTCGATCCCTGGGTTGGGAAGATCCCTTGGAGAAGGAAATGGCAACCCACTCCAGTACTCTTGCCTGGAGAATCCCATGGAGGGAGGAGCCTGGTAGGCTACTAGTCCATGGGGTCACAAAGAGTCGGACACGACTGGGTGACTTCACTAATAAAGTGTTAGATAGAACCTCTACTTTCTCTCAATTATGCCCTGCTTCTTTCTGTGATTTTTTTTTTTCCCCCCACAAGGAGAGGAACTGATTTAAATTGAACACACATCGCTTCTCGGCCTTTTGGCTAAGATTAAGTGTAAATTGAATATGCAAAACTATTAGGGATAAACTACTACTTGTATTAATGTTTCACAATTTGGCATCCAAGAAAACAAATTATGTGTTATAGAGTTTCCCTGTGGAATAGGTATAAAATGAGCACATTCTTCCCTGAGAAAGCTACTTTTTTTTTTTAAACCTGTTTTAGATACGCATTTAGAATGACTTCATTCTGAAGCATGGTGATATGTGACAAGACAGTGCTTACTTATTAAGCATTAACCTGTAGAGAGCATGCTGTCTTGGGTGTTTTACAGATAGAGAGCATTAAGACAGTGTCCAGTCTCTTAGAATGCAGCTTTTAGTATGGAAAGAATTGCTTTTGGAGATACTGTGTGTAGTAGTTGCTGACCTTGAGTATTAAGTAAGGCCTCTTGTGATATGCTTTTGCAGAGGAAGTGCTCTTCAGAAAAGATTGCGTGATAGGGAAAAGGAAATGGAAGCAGATGAACGGGATAGGAAGAGAGAGAAGGAAGAGCTGGAGGAAATCAGGCAGCGCCTTCTGGCAGAAGGGCACCCGGATCCAGATGCAGAGCTCCAGCGGGTAAGATACATCTGAAACAGTGTTCATTTAAGACTGTCACGTCATTTTAAGCCAGCCGACTATGATGGAGTTTATGAGGGAAATGTTTATTTTCCATGCATCTTGCTATTTTGGGGGAAGATATTAGTACTTTTTATTATGCAAGTCATCGGTGTTAGTTGATTTACAGCATTATTTTCAACATCTTCCATATGTCTTATTCCTTTATTTCTGTGAAGTGTTACTTGTTAAGTGAGTGTCTTTTAATGTAACTGTATTTACGAACTTGTCCTTCCCTATATGTCTTCTGATAGTAACTTTTGTAGTTCTCTTGTTGCCACCTTAAATACTTTGATTCCAAAATAAAGATTTTTTCGTGAACAGCTTGTCATTTAAAAGGGAAAAAGGAAAACTCTTGTCGTAGGACATGGCATACCAATTCTTGCTTTTAAGAATAGTATATCATATTAGAAAAGTTTTTACTCTTGGTGTATCATAAATCTAATACTATAAATTCTTCATGTCAACTTTAAAAGAAAAATCTGTTATATGCTATTAACAGAAACCTTGTCTTCTTAACATGTCCGTTTTATTTTTCACAATGAAATAGTATTTTTTCTGTTAATTAAGTACTTACATGAGTAAATAGAAACTTTAGACAACATAGAAGCCAGTAATGAAAAAGTGATTTCTTGTCAGCCAGTCATCATTATTTTAAGTGTCTGGTTATTTTTAAAATGTTTTCACACATGTATACATATACCGTCCCCCTTCCCCCACACACACACATAAGCTTTGTAAATGGGAATATAAAGCTGTTTTCTAATTATGTGGTGTTTTCTAATGTACTTTTTTTAAAAAATTTTTTTATTGAAGTATGGTTCATACACAGTATTAGTTTCAGGTGTTTAGCAATTTGATGTTTATTATACATTATGAATTGATAAGTCTAGTAACCAAGTAACCGTCTGTCACCAAACCAATATTGTTATTATAACAATATTGACTATATGCCTTACGGCGTATGTAACGTTCCCTGTAAGTTTTTTAATAACTAAAAGTTTGCACCTCTTAATCCCCTTCACCTATTTTTCCCTGATCCCCTCTGGCAGCCACCACCTTGTTGTCTATATGTTTGAGTCTGTTTTGTTTTCTAATGTGCTTTTGCATCAGGTGTAATCTTCTACACAGAATTTCTCGAGTTTTAGCCCATGTATCTTTTATCTGTTTATGGCTGTGCTGGGCTTTCTCTGGTTGTGGTGAGTGGGGGCTACTCTTCAGCTGGGGTGTGCAGGTTTCTAATTATGTGGTGTTCTCATTGTGGCTCGTGGGCTTAAGGTCACATGGGCTTAGTTGCCCCTTGGCATGTGGGTTCTTAGTTCCTGAACCAGGTACTGAACTCATGTCTCCTGCATTAGCAGGCAGATTCTTTTTTTTCTTTGTGTTAAACAGTGATTTTATTGCTTTAGTACAGTACACAAATTTATGCAACCAGGGCAAAGGCTGTGGATGACTCGTATTTCCAACTGTGGGGTAGGACTCGTTTGGTCTTGTAGTATCGAGCCAACTGGTGAATATGGCTCTCAGTCAGAATCAGAAGGAATTTACCATCTTTTTCCTTTCGGTTCCTCTCAAGACGCTTTCGAACAGCAACAGCTTTCTTAATTAAATGATAGAGATCCTCAGGGAGATCAGGAGCAAGTCCTTTGGACTTAAGAATGCGCAAGATTTTGTTGCCTGTCACAAAACGTACTTGTGCAAGATCAGGAGAGTCTCTCAGGATCACACCGATCTGTGAGGGAGTCAGGCCCTCCTTGGTCAGTTTGCAGATCTGCTCCTTCACGTCGTCAGAAGCTTCAGCCAGGTGGGGACGCTGCGGCGGCAGGGCAGAGCAGACTGGCACAGGCCCTTCCCGGGAGTGGGCATGCGACCCATGATGGCGGCAGTGTGGTAGCAAAAGGAGAGAGAGGGTGGGAGAGCCCAGCAGGCAGATTCTTAACCACTGGACCATCAGGGAAGCCCTGCCCACGTGTCTTTTTTTCCGTACCTTCATCATCAAGACAGTGTTTTTAGTATTTTAAATCCTTACCACTGTAACATTTAGGTTGAGGAATGTTATTATGTTTTAATTCTCTTAAGTACCAGTGGGTTTGAATGCCATGCAGATTCTTTAGTGGTCATTGTACTTCCTTATGAGTGGATAGATAGATGGTGATACGCACAGACTTCAAATTTTTTTGTAGTTCACAATACGTATTTTTACTTTCGTTTTTTCTGTTTTTGTTTTCATGCTCAGAAAACTTGGCTAGTTAGTCTATTCATCCAAGTTTTTATAATACTCTTATGATGGTTATACTTATATTTTGTAGCTTCAGGGGGAGTGTTCATTTTGGTATAGGACTTTGACTTCAGAATTCTCCCTCTGTGCCACTTCTTCCTTTTCCTATTTGTGACTGTACCTTCAGCCATTATCAAGAAACAAAAAATGATTATATATGACCAGGCTGAGGATTTGAGTTGCCTCTTATGTATTGTCTGTACTAGTCTAAAATTTGTGATTATAATTTCTTTAATAAAAATATAAAAAGACTTTTTCACTTTGAATTAGCTATTAGCAGTTAACCTCTGTTTTCTCTGAAAAGTGGATATAAGCCACTGAAGAATGCTAATATAGGTGAAATACTAAAAAAAAAATTTTTCAGAGTACCTAATATATGCTATGGATTTACGGATTCTGATTATAGAAGGAGGCAGTGTTTTATCCTTAGTGAAAAAGAAAAATAGAGGTTTTGTGAAATGAAAATAAAACATAGAGCTGGTTGAATTGAAGATCAGTTCAGTTCGTGTCCGACTCTGCAACCCCATGAATCGCAGCACGCCAGGCCTCCGTGTCCATCACCAACTCCCAGAGTTCACTCAGATTCACGTCCATCGAGTCAGTGATGCCATCCAGCCATCTCATCCTCTGTCGTCCCCTTCTCCTGCCCCCAATCCCTCCCAGCATCAGAGTCTTTTCCAATGAATCAACTCTTCGGGTTCATTTCAGTTAACCAGGTTATTTTCTGGATTTTTAGATGGAACAAGAAGCTGAGAGGCGCAGACAACCACAGATAAAGCAAGAACCAGAATCCGAGGAAGAGGAAGAAGAAAAGCAAGAAAAAGAAGAAAAACGTGAGGAACCCATGGAAGAGGAAGAGGAGCCAGAGCAAAAACCTTGTCTCAAACCAACTCTGAGGCCCATCAGTTCTGCCCCATCTGTCTCCTCTGCCAGTGGCAATGCAACTCCCAACACTCCTGGGGACGAGTCTCCCTGTGGTATTATTATTCCTCATGAAAATTCACCAGATCAACAACAACCTGAAGAGCATAGGCCAAAAATAGGACTAAGTCTTAAACTGGGTATGTTAGCATTTTTTTTCCTTCCTTTTTTCCTTCATTTCCCCACCCCCTTACAACTACCTCAGTTTTGCCTTAAGGAAAAAATAAATATGCGCTGCTTGGTAGGTAGATAGAAAAAGATTATTTAAAAATGCCTTTCTAGCTCACAATTGTTTTCATAGTTCTACTAGTGCTCCTATATCTGCAGCTGCCTCGAGTTCTGAGAAGAAGTGAAAAGTTAAATTTTCTAGCACTTGTGAGTAGTGAGTTATTTTTTACAGTTGGGATCATTCTCTGAGATTTGTGGAAGTACATTTACACTGCATTTGAGGGATGGTGGGTTGTATAATGTAACATTTGAAGATTAAGTTGCCACGCTAATATGGTGTTTTTACTATAGGTGCTTCCAATAGTCCTGGTCAACCTAATTCTGTGAAAAGAAAGAAGCTCCCGGTAGATAGTGTCTTTAACAAATTTGAGGATGAAGATAGTGATGATGTACCCCGGAAAAGGAAACTGGTTCCCTTGGATTATGGTGAAGATGATAAAAATGCTGCCAAAGGCACTGTAAACACTGAAGAAAAACGCAAACATATTAAAAGTCTCATTGAAAAAATCCCTACAGCCAAACCTGAACTGTTTGCTTATCCCCTGGATTGGTCTATTGTGGATTCTGTGAGTAGCAAATAGTATTTCATCATTTTATTGCAAGCTTTTGGTTCTGAATATAGCACATAAACTCAGTTTAAGGAGGGTGATAATGTGGCTGGAACCTTGACTTGTGCTGTGCTTAGTCACTCAGTCATGGTCGACCCTTTGTGACCCTGTGGACTGTAGCCCACCAGGCTCCTCTGTCCATGGGGATTCTCCAAGCAAGAATACTGGAGTATTTTGCTATGCCCTCCTCCAGGGGATCTTCCCAACCCAGGGATTGAACCCAGGTCTCCTGCATTGCAGGCGGATTCTTTACTGTCTGAGCCACCAGGGAAGCTCAGAGTCTTGAGACTCAGTCAATGATAACACATTATTGTGAATAGTCTTAATGGTACTTGAAGTCTTCATAAATTAGAAGCAAATAATTGTATCCTTACACATATTTGTTTTACTTCAACTTGTGAATGATCTTACTCCTCTATATTTTAGCTTTAAGAAAAATTAAGAGATTATATAGGCTTTTTAAGTAAGTGTAATAAAAAGCTCTTCAACTTAGTGTCCGTGCTTTATTTTACAGATATTGATGGAACGACGAATTAGACCGTGGATTAATAAAAAAATCATAGAATACATAGGTGAAGAAGAAGCTACGTTAGTTGATTTTGTTTGTTCTAAGGTTGGTCTTTTACTCTCTCCACCTCCAAATATTTGTCACATACTTTAAAATGTTAGGGACTTTCTAAATTGGATTTTTTGTTGGGCCAAGTCATTGATAATTTAGTTTTAATTACAAGATTCATGGTTACTTATGTGTACCCCTTTATATAATTTGAGACCCCACACCAAGTGCTTTCATTTCAGAGGGTCAAAGAAGACAGAATTGCTGGCTACGACCAATCTTGCTCTCTCTTTACCCCGAGAATGCCTTGTCACCAACTTCTTGTCTTAATGGTTAGAATGTTGCTGAAGTACAGTTGAGGTTTAGTGGAGACAGCCAGTCACTTGTGTCAGTTTTTTGTCAGTCATCCATTCTTTGGAAAGAAGCGAAATAGTGTCCTTCAGCATAACAGTGGTGTTAACTGACTGATTACTGTGTGCAAAGCTTCTTTCCTGGCAAATCCTTTTTTAAAGCATTTTCCAAAACTTTATCTTCTTTAAACCTCTCAACAATCTTAGGAAGTGTAAGTTTCTAACAGTGTCCCCATTTAGAGATTGAGACTTGGTGGAGAGATTGTGTCTTGACCATGGTTATATAATAAGCAGCAGAGCCAAGCCTGTGAAAGTCATGCTCTTGACCACCAGGAGATACCTCATCCTTTCATTGTCCTCTGAAGGCCCAGTCTTATCTTTAATAAGATAGTTACAGTAGAAGGACTGTATTTCTACAAAGGAATAGCTAATTGCATTTTAAGGAAATGCTATTTTTCTCTCATTATTGCTCCTTTAACATCAGGAATAGCAAATTATCTTTTCCACTTGTAATTATTGTAACATAAACATTTGTAAGTCTGGGTTTGAATTAGAAGACAGATATGTAGTGATTAAGATCTTAGGTTTTGGTGTCAAACTTTCATTGAAAAGAAGGAGATTCTGGAAATTTAGAAATTTATAGAAAAATTCTGCAGTCACAAGAAATTTTCATACTAGTTTGAGGATACATTAAAAAATCTTTTTACCGTATTATTGTTTCATTTTCAAATTGACATTATTTTTTTTTCTATTAGGTTATGGCTCATAGTTCACCTCAGAGCATTTTAGATGATGTTGCCATGGTAAGAGAAAATTTACTGTTATTTATATTTTAAGATCAGTATAATCAAGCTTGCTCCTCTGAATTTGATTGAATTTCTACCTGTATTGGTTCTAGACTCTTTATAGGACTGAATTAAAATTTGAATATGCATTAAGAGGTTAAAGGTATTCACAGTAAGGTATCATTAGACATCAGTAGAGTTGAAGTTTTCTTTATCAGTCTCTTCCTTCACCTGTCTTTAGTGTTTGTGTGTGTAAATATAAATTTTGAATCTATTTCATACATTTAGAGAACATTTATTGTTAACTAGAGCAATGTGCTTAAAAGCACAAAAAGATGGAATAACTACCCTTAAAGAACTAGGAGGGAAACGGGTGTACCAATATTGATACTACAGCGTATTTAATATAATGGGTGTATGTAAAAAAATAATGGAGGCAGAGGAGATAGAGCAGTTAGGTGTTGAGGGTAGTTAGAGAAATCATCACAGAAATTACCATCTAAACTGAAGCTTGAATATTGTGTAACTCTTTTGTTACTTGAACAGGTATCTGTTGGGTTGAATTGGTGAATTGGTCCAGATAATGGCAAGGTGCAGAGTACGGCCATGGGAATTTCTGGGGCAGAGCAGATGTCATTGTTTAGAGTATCAACAAACTTTAAGCCGGGTTATAACACATAGAAATTGAAATTGCTGCATGTTGGGACTGGGATTGGAGAGAAATACAAGAACCAGCTGCCATAGCGCTCATTTAATGTGGATGAAAGACTACATATTTCCTAGACAGCTGCTGTTGGAGTGAAGGGGTGGTGGTGTGAGGTCTTGTGAACGTCAGTGGAGATGCTGTTTACGAGGAGAGAACCAGTGAAGATCCAGCAACTTTCCCTCTGTTGTGGAGACTTAAAGTTTTGAAAGTGAGGAACTTCCTCAGAAGGCCACAAGACTGTCAGGGTCTTCAGGGGTCACATCAGGTTTTCAGTTGAGGATGGTTAGCATAAAGTGAAATAGAGTCTAAAGGGCTGAGTGGTAACATAGCAATGGGAAGAAGAGCCAGAGGAAGAAATGTCAAGCATGGTACGAGATGATAGGTGATAGGAGAAACTTTTATTTTGAGCTACAATTAAAGTTGTTAGGGGGTTGCCTTAACCAAAAGGAGCTCTAAAGTCAAGATATTAAGTGTTTAAGCACTTCATGATGTCTAAAGCCAGATAGCATTAATTTTCTGTAGCCTAGCTAGCCTAATGTATCTATTTAAAATTCCTGGGGGGGAAATTGTGAAAAGCTTTTGGTTTTGTAATGCTGAGCCTCAGATGAAAGGAGAAATGTGAATAGATCCTTAAGGATAGAATGTCCTTGACTTTCCAGCCTTTCTTTATAGTTATCCTTTGGGTAAAGAGAGGGCTTTGTAGTTACTCCTGAGTTAAGGAATTAAAAAGGCAATTCCCTGGCAGTCTAGTAGTTAGGACTCCACAGTTTCACTCTCAAGAGCCCAGGTTCAGCCTCTGGTTGGGGAACTAAGATGCCACAAGATGTGCAGCCAAAAAGAAAAAAAATCAGTGTTCTGGTTTGCCTTGGCAAGGATATAATTACTATTGTTGAAGATGACATATGTCATCTTTTAACATATCAGAATATGACTTTTGATCAGTTGAAATAGTTTGATTTTTGGAGTATAATTAAACTACCATTTAAACACGTTGTTTTTGATTATTTTCTATTTCAGTGTTGATCACAGTGGGTGGAAACCAATTGGGCTAGTGTTGTCAGCTCGTTCTGGTGATAGCTCATGGACCCTCTAATATTTCTTGAATAAATGAGATTGAATATTCAGCTCAAATAATATCTTGTTCTTATTAGCAATCTTTTTCAGACTGTACCTTCACTCATTTTACATAAGCTAATGAACTTTGGCTGCATTTTTGTGCCTATAACTATATTATGTCCAGGGTACAATTCCATGTTAGTATTGCAGCAAAGTTTCTTTTTTTTTTTTTTTGGTTGTGGGATCCCAGGGTTGAACCCACACCCTTGGCAGTGAAAACAAGGATTCTTCTAACCCCTGGACCTCAAGGGAATTCCTGCAGCATGATATTTTTAAATTATAGGTTAAGTCTAGCTCGTGGACGTCTGATTTAAGTTCTTTTTTTGTCATCACTGAGAAATGAAGGGAAATTTTTCAGAAAAATCAAATTTCTGGTTTGTGTTAGGTACTTACTGTACTAAGCACTCTTCAAAGCACTTTGTACATACTGTCTCTTTTAATTCCCATAGTAGAACCAGTATGACATAGCTACTGTATCCTCTGTTTTACAGATAAGAGAACTGAGGCTCACTGTGTTTAAATATCCCAACCAAGAGCATGTAACTGATAGGAGGGAGAAGTGGGCTTTGAATCCCAAGTAATTTTAAATTTATTTATTTTAATTGGAGGTTAACTACTTTACAATATCGTGATGGTTTTTGCCATACATTAACACTGACCCCAGGTACACATGTGTCCCTGCCATCCTGAACCCCCACCTGCCGCACCTCCTTCCCCACCCTAGCCCTCTGCAGGGCAGCAAAGGAAGCACAGATGTAAAGAAAAGATCATTTGATTTGCCAAAGGGAAAGGACCTTTTATTTATTCCGTAGTCTTGTGTCCCTTGGGAATGACAGTGTTCATTTTGTTTACTGTATCCCAGATAACTATATTAAAATGCTATACATGTATTCTCGTTTAATATTTCAGTGTCACATATAATAAGGGCTCAGTAAATGTTAAGATTGTGAGGTTCTTGGGGAGAGGTAAGTGAGATACCCTGTACTAAGTATTAGGTGATTATATAATTTGTCTGAATGACTATATTCTTTATAACAAACATGTGGTTTCCTTAGGAAATAGTAATTCAAGACATGTATAAATAAAGTAAATGCTTGTTGGTAGAGAAGAGCAGTTTTTATTCCATTTGCCTTATTGGGAGATGCTGGTAATTGCTTTTCTTAAACATGTAACTGGCTTTTTTGTTTTTCCTTTTCTAGGTACTTGATGAAGAAGCAGAAGTTTTTATAGTCAAGATGTGGAGATTATTGATATATGAAACAGAAGCCAAGAAAATTGGTCTTGTGAAGTAAACTCTTTTACATTAAGAGTTCCATTTCAGATTTCTTCTTTCCCATCTTTCAAAGGACTTTAATTTTTTTTTTTGTCTTCAAAGACATTTGTGAGATCTGTAATTTTTTTAATGTAGAAAATGTGAATTTTTTGTCCTCTAATTTGTTGATGCCGTGTGTATTCCCTTGGTTGTAAAGACATCTGAATCCTACCATGGTTCTCTTTATACTCACCAGGTACAAATTACTGGTATGTTTTATAAGCCGCAGCTACTGTACACAGCCTATCTGATATAATCTTGTTCTGCTGATTTGTTCCTTGTAAATATTAAAATGACTCCCCAATTCTTAATGCAGAATTGCACTTAATATTGAACTGTACTGTACAGGCACCAACATGAATGATTTTAAATTGAAAAAATAACCAGTCATACCTATTACCCTTACCTCCTTGATCAAAAATGGCAGGCCCTCATGATGGCATGAGATTTAGAGTGTGAAAATTAGCAGACAATCCATTCCTACTGTATCTCTGTATGAATGTGTTTGTGTGAGTGTGTGTATAAAAGTCTTATTTTTTCCTAGTTTGCTTTGGAAATTTCCCTTAAACATTTCCTAACTCAAGAATAGAATTGTAAAGGAAACATGGTTTTGTGCCAATCCAGATGTCTGGGATAATTAGGTTATTACTCTCCCAGAGCATGGTATTCTCTTGTGGCAAACAACAGTCTATTGAATGAAATGGGTTTTTCTGTTGATGGCTGGCTGTGTCAGCCTCTCCTTAAGGGAGTGTGAATCATAGTGGTTTCCCCCCCCTGATTTCATTGTTCAGAAACGAGGCAGATCCTTAGAATCTGGAGAGCTTTATTTTATGCATTTTTTTGCACTTCATTGATGCTTAGTTTAATTTTGATGTACCCCTTTGTTTTAAAAAAGAAAGCTTCATTCAGAAACCATAAATGAAAAAAAATCTTAAAAATTATCAAAAGATAAAATTAGGCAATTTTACAGGCTAGAAAACATTTGACAAAATACTGTAGCAGTTTAGCATGGCAATTTACAAAGTTTACATCTAATTTCTGAGGATAAAGTAAGTCATTTAAAGCAGTTACCCGCTCATTTGTGTCTGTCAGGGGTTTATATCTTGTGTGTGTGTGTATATGCAGGCACACACCTTGTTTACTTCTCTGCTCATCAGCGTTCAAAACTGTACTGATCGTGTTCTTAGAGATGTACATGAGGCTTTCTTTATTATCGATCAGGACTTCACCAGGGAGCAAAATTACCCAAAAATGTACCAAGTTTTAAACAGTTCTTAACAGAAATTAGGTACAGCTATTCCCATGTCTGAGTATTTATTTTTTAAAACAGATTGAGGGGGTGTGTTTTAAAAAAAAACCATAAAAAACATAACTGAACTTGAATTACAAGATTTTTTTTTACATCTTAAGAGGACATTTGAAAACACTGTTCTTAACATTGAACCATGATGTGCATGGTTCCATTATGTAAATATATCAAATATTAAAAATGTATATATTTGATCTTGGGGACTCATTCTTTCAGAGTCTTGTTAAATGGCATCATGGTGTAATTACGCGGTGCATACTAGAAACTTAACTTGAAAATATGGGCTGAATTTTGGATGGACTCGATTTTTGAGTATTAGTACCTAAAGGTGAGAAGAGGCCATTTCCCTTATTTTGGATTAGTCTAGACATCTATGGAGATATAGCCCCTTTCAGTGTTATAATATTTTAAGTTGTAGTTTCTGAAGGGAAAGTTTTAGAAACATGTTTCTTGCCATTTACAAACTAATTTGCCAGTCTTTTCTCAGATTGATCCCCCAATGTAACTCCTTGTTTGAGCAGTTTATTATGCCTCTCTATCTTCTCTTACATATTATTGCTTCTGAGACATCATATTAGGTTGGTTTTATTTAGCCAGCATTAGCATGGAAGTTTATTCAGGTAGATTTAATTTTCCTTGCTTTGGTCTCTTCTGCTCTTCCAATCATATTTACCTTAAAAGGGCGTGAAGCTCTTAGGGGCACATACCATATACTGCATAATACCTCCAGTGAGATTGGTGTCAGGATCCCAGATTTATATATTAACATTTCTTCAGCAGATGATCTGATCTGACTGATCATTGAGTTAAAGACTGCTACATTAATTGTTTAATGTCAGTTCAAGTCAGATTTTGCCACCAAGCTTAAACTTCAGGATCTTCAGAATTTTTCAGGTTTGTATGTAAAGAACCGGACATGTATAAGCATAAGAATAAGCTGGCACATTCTAGTGTCAGTAATATTACATTTCAGAAAATTTTTACTAAATCGCTTGAACTTTCTGGGTTGTCTTTACCATTTGTCCATAGATTAATTTCAAATTGGAATCCTTAGTTAATCTGTGTATTGCTCCTTCAAGTTGTTATAAAATTACATGAAAGTCTTGACAGCCATTCTGATGTGGCAGCTAGGAAACAAATACGCTTTTTTTTCATTTGACCCTGTAAATAAATAATTTTAAATGTGTACATCTGTCTACAGGAAGAAAGTGTTTTTTCCCAAACTTTAACATGCACCTGAATCACCTGGGGGATCTTGTTAAAATGCAGACTTAGTAGGGGTTAGGATGGCCCTGAGACTTTGCCTTTCTGACCAGCATGTTGCCAGTGCTAAGTGATATAAGGACTACTTGATTGGCAGATCAGTGTCAGTACTGGTATTTTGTCCTAACAGACTGCATAAATGCAGGTTATTTTTTTTTTCTTTTTTTATTTTTAAGTATATTTTAAAAACATTTTTTGAGGCAAATGATAAATGATAGTTATCATTTATGTTAAGAACATAAAAGTAATCTTCCAAAAGGATGCCCAAGAATAGCTCCAATATTCTAGACTTTATTCCCAGCCAGCCCCAGAACATCTTCGAGAACATTATGTTGTTACTCATTTCTGAATCTTATCAGAGCACTTCCCGATCTGTGATAGTAGAGGCTGATGATGATTTTGTGGAGAGTGCAGTTTCAGGTACTAATCAGGCATGAATCGTAGATACGGCGGACAAATTGAGAAAATGAATTCAAGAGTCAAATTGGACTAAATGCTATTATCATTTTTTTCTCTGATATGAAGAAAATTTAAATTTAGATAAATGCAAGCAGGTATACAATGTATATATGAAGCTTATTTACCCAGCTCTTTCATATAAGTTCTATGAATGTTTTCACCTAGCCAAAAACTGCTGAAAGGTTTTATGTCAAAATGGTTGTACAGTTTTCCAAGTCCTATTTCAGCCTTCTATTAATATGAAATTGAGAAACAGTTATGTTTAGCAAAAGATGGTGAAATTGATTTGTGAATGCCACTAGCTATAAAAAGGTATTAGAAGGAATTCCAAATAGACTAAGAAATAGTCTAAGTTTCAGGAAGAAAACTAGGAAATGTACACACAGTTTTTTTTTCACACATATTTTTAAACCCAGGAACTATTACATTCATACTAGAAACCAAGGTGAACTTGGTATATAGTATTTTGATAAACCGTTAGATTTTTTGAATTGTGATTGTATTAAATTATTGCATTTGAATGTGTAATTTTCATCTTTAAAGGTCCTTTGCCTTTCATTTTTATTACTTGACTTACGAAGACTAAATGAGGAATGGCAATCTAAAATATCCAGGAAGAAAGTAATTTCTGTATATAAAAATGAATAAAAATTCTTTTCAAGCCATGTTTAAATGACACTTCACAAGTCTACCTACTCTGCCGCATCATGTATTAGTTGAATAAACGACTTCTAGATTCCCTTGCACAGAGTAGTAGCTAGATTATTAGGTAACTCTTGTATTTTTGTGTATGACATATTTGCCATTGAAGCACACTTAATATGTGCCATTCATGTTTTAAGCTAGATGGAGTGATAGACATAAATAAGGCAAAGTCCCTCTAAGCTGACAGTCTAGTGGTGGAGAAACAAATGAGAAGATCATTAATAGATACACAATGTACACTCTGAATCGTCAAACTTCATGCGCTAATTTCAAGGCCGGGAGGCAAGGGATAGGAAGTTTCTCAGCAGAGGTGGTAATAGGTAGACCTTACAAATCATTCTTTTTCTTTTTTGGCTGTGCTGTATGGCACATGGGATTTTAGGTTCCTGACCAGGGACTGAATCTGGACCCTCAGCAGTGAAAGTGTAGAACCCTAACCACTAGGTGGTCAGGAAATTCCCCAGATCCCACAGTCTTAGCTACCCACTGCAACAGTGGTACGATATGCTTTATGTCGATATCTAGAGGACCTGGATATTGGATTATAATTCATGATATAGGTCTGCACTGTCGAGTTTAATTCATTAAAATTAAAAGTTTTCAATTAGCCATATTTCAAGTATTCAGAAGTCAGGTGTGACTAAGTTGAATTTTAAAATCCAGGTTTTTATTTGTAATATTCATATTTAAAGGTCCTCAGCAGCCATATTTAGCTAATGGCTACCAATATTGAATGGACATTGCAGATTAAAGAATAGTATTCTGATTGCAGAAATTTATTTTGGATAGGTATGGTTTTGCTAATAGCCCCCTAAAGGCAGAGGAAAGTATTTGTTAATAAAAGGTCTCATAGAAAGCATTTTAGCAAATCTTTGAAGCAAAAGTATTGTGAACTTAAAAATAGTTCTAAACAATTTTTCATGTTTTTTTCTTGTCACAAAAGGAAAAACTAGTAAACATTTAGAATCTAGAAACCATGAAGGTTCATTTTTCTTCCTTGTCAATTAAAAACTTTTGATTGTTACCATGGGTGGAAAAGCTAGACGTGAAAGTTTCATTTTGAGTATATTCTTGAGGCAAAGTTGTCTTCTTCATAAAGGGGGTCCAGATACTTTGTTAAGGAAATTAGATTAGATTTAATAAAATATTGACAGCCATACAGAATTTAAGACTAAAAAATAACAAGATAAAGCCAACCCTTCCTTTTGAGCTGTTTCAATTTAAGGAGCCAGATCCTACTTTACTCCCATAGCAAACAAGGCAGTAATGTATAAATAAAGACAAACTGTGGGAAGTGTTAATAAATTGGATTGCTTTGCCTTGGAATCGATAGTGTAAAGAAGTGGCCTTGGTCCTGACTTTATGGACTAGTGACCGCTCTAGCTTTTCTAGCTTTGAACAGCCCCTCTCCCCAAGTAGTTCTAACAGGTTTGGCATCCTGAATTTCCCATCTGCTTCGTCTTTCCCTGCTTATTACTGATTTTTGCCACCTTTTTTCTTTTTCCTTTTTTGGTCATTTGTTTCTTCATTCTCCCAAGTTCAGACATTTCTGGGGAAATTATAAAAGCACAACTGCAGGTAGTCTGGACCTTCTATTATTTTTCTCATTCTTTTACTGAACCTCACTGCTTAACCACAAACACTGCAGTTTTCATTGTTCTTAAATTTCCAGTGCTGGAAGTTCCCTGGTGGTCTAGTGGCTAACACTGTTGCTTCCACTGCAAGGGGAACAGGTTCAATCCCTGGTTGTAGAACTAAAATCCCACATGCTGTGTGGCACAGGAAAAAACAAACACAAAAAACTTCCAGTGCTGTCTTAGGTAGGTATGAATGAGTGAAAGTTATTTGATTCCCCTCCTTAGTTAGCCAATAATCTCACATTAAAAAAATCTTAACTTTCATTTAGGCATAGTCTCCATTTCCAGCTCTCCATTTTATGATATGCATCTTGAACCTTTGCTTTCTATTCAGAAGACCTCCCCCACTCCACTTGTCTCTGGTTTCTAACTACAGTTTGCAATTTCTTGAGCCTTGCTCGGGTATTTTCATTATCTTCTTTCTTCTGTCTGGAATAAGTTTTGAAAAACACAGGAAATTAACCTTAGGTCCTCCCTTTTCCTTTTCACTACACTTGAGATTCCATAAACTAGCTTCCAGTTTTATGTGTGCTTCACATTTCTTAAAGTGAAAAAGTGAAGTCGCTCAGTCGTGGTTGACTCTTTGTGACCCCATGGACTGTAGCTCACCAGGCTGCATCCATGGAATTTTCTAGGCTAGAGTACTAGAGTGGGTTGCCATTTCCTTTTCCAGGGGATCTTTCCAACCCAGGGATCGAACCCCGGTCTCCTTCATTGCAGGCAGATGCTTTACCGTCTGAGCCACCAGGAAATCTTAACGTTCTTAGGTCTCAGTCAATGTTTTTATCTTTACTGGTGACTGGTGATAATCCCAAATGAGACTTTCCCCTTGTAAGAGGTTACATCATAGTTTACATCTTGACACTGGGTGTTTGCTCTCTATTGGGTCTCTTGCTCAGTTGCTAAATCGTGTCCAACTCTTTGTGACCCCATAGACTGCAGCACCAGGTTTCACTGCCCTTCACTATCTCCTGGAGTTAGCTCAGATTAATGTCCATTGAGTCACTGATGCTATCTAACTTACTCATCCTCTGTCACCCTCTTCTTTTGCCTTCAACCTTTCCCTGGGATGTCACTTTAGCCTTGTTCCTCTAGTCTGTGGGTTCTTCAGTGCTTTCTGGGTTTCTGTACACCTTAAAAGGTGAAGAAATATGGAATACTGGAGGAAATTTTATCTGTAGTCCAGTTATTCTGCCAGTGGTTGCTTTTTAAATCACTTCTGTTTCCTTTTTGCAGGAATGTGTTTTGCCATATGCATAAATATCTATTAAAGATCTGTTTATTTAACAGGGTAAGAAATTTTCTGTTACACATAATGTTTATAAACAATTTTAATTGCATTCTGTGGTGGCTGAACCATACTTTATTGTAAGACATTTAACATTCCAATTTTTGCTATTAATAATACTCCATGAATGTCTTTGCACAAAGTTTTTGTTTGTTCCTAAGATAGTTTGCCAGCATTTTAAGACTTTCTACTTACATCCCAGGTTGCATTCAAAGAGATTGAACTAGTTCACAGATGGATGGGTTTTAGCCTTTGCTTGTTTAACAAATGTATAGAACTGTTTTATGTGCTAGGCATTGTTCTCAGCACTTATATGTGGACAAACAGGCAAAAATTCCTACCCTTGTGAAGTTTGAGGAGGGAAGTGGGCGATGAGAACTTTAAAAATTTTACTTGGGTGGTGTCAACCTTTTTATTTCACCAACATTCCCTGTTAATGGAAAAACTAATGCTACTTTGTTCTTAAATATAAAGTTGTGTGTAAAACTTATATAAATCCATTCATGTATTGGGGCGGGGAGGAGAAAGGCGTTGGGGATTGATGCTCTAGAAATACGAAGGGTTATCTTGGGAAAATTTAAGAGAAATAAAAAGTCTCATTTGGCCAGGTGCTGTTACTGATTTCAGTTTTCTGATTAACTACCTGTGCATTTGAACATTTCTCCATTGTTCACCTTTGCTTTTACATGATAGTCAGGGGACGACAGAGGATGAGATGGTTGGATGGCATCACCGACTCAATGGACATGAGTTTGGGTAGAGTTGGTGATGGACAGGGAGGTCTGGCATGCTGCAGTTAATGGGGTCGCAAAGAGTCGGACACGACTGAGCAACTGAACTGAACTGATTCATTGTTAAGGGGCTTCCCAGGTGTCCCCAGTGGTAAAGAACCTACTTTCCAGTGCAGGAGAGGTAGGACATGCGGGTTCCATCGCTCGGTTGGGAAGACTCCCTGTAGAAGGGCCCAGGCAACCCACTCCAGTATTCTTGCCTGGACAATCCTATGGACAGAGGAGTCCCATGGCCTACAGTCCACAGGGTCGCAAAGAGTAGGACACAACTGAGCGACTAACACACACAGGCTTTCAGATAAGTGTATGTGTGTGGTCTGCTACTTAAGGAGTTAGTTATTGGTACTGTTTTTACAGCCATCTGAATGGAAAGTTGGCAGATCGCAAAAAATCTAAGGACCATAGGGCAGATCACTGTGCACCAGTTACTCTGTAACATTTGGATATTAAAAAATGAGAGCCAGGCTTTGAAAGCTTACTATCAAGGAAGATAGGTTCTTAAACTTGGAACCCAAGAATCCAAGACGATGTTTTTTAAAATGCAGTTTCTAAGGTTCTCCAAACCCATCAAAACTCTTGATTCATTAGGGAGGGGATGGAGGGCACAGAGGAGCTCCCCCTTGCCGGAGGTCAGGGGTGGCTGTACAGGCGCAGGAGGGCCGAGAGGACCTACTCCACGTTCAAGGTCAGGAGGGGCGGCATGAGGAGATACCCCTCGTCCAAGGTAAGGAACAGTGGCTGCACTTTGCTGGAGGAGCTGTGAAGATACCCCACGTCCAAGGTAAGAGAAACCCAAGTGAGACGGTAGGTGTGAGAGGGCATCAGAGGGCAGACACACTGAAAGCATAATCACAGAAAACTAGCCAATCTAATCATATGGACCACAGCCTTGTCTAACTCAATGAAACTAAGCCATGCCGTGTAGGGCCACCCAGGACGGGCGGGTCATGGTGGAGAGGTCTGACAGAATGTGGTCCACTGGAGAAGGGAATGCCAAACCAGTATTCTTACCTTGAGAACCCCATGAACAGTATGAAAAGGCAAAATGATAGGATACTGAAAGAGGAACTCCCCAGGTCGGTAGGTGCCCAATATGCTACTGGAGGTCAGTGGAGAAATAACTCCAGAAAGAATGAAGGGATGGAGCCAAAGCAAAAACAATACCCAGTTGTGGATGTGACTGGTAATAGAAGCAAGGTCTGATACTGTGAAGAGCAATATTGCATAGGAACCTGGAATGTTAGGTCCATGAATAAAGACAAATTGAAAGTGGTCAAACAGGAGATGGCAAGAGTGAACGTCGACATTGTAGGAATCAGCGAACTAAAGTGGACTGGAATGGGTGAATTTAACTCAGATGACCATTATATCTACTACTGTGGGCAGGAATCCCTTAGAAGAAATGGAGTAGCCATCATGGTCAACAAGAGAGTCTGAAATGCAGTACTTGGATGCAATCTCAAAAATGACAGAATGATCTCTGTTCATCTGCAAGGCAAACCACTCAGTATCACAGTTATCCAAGTCTATGCCCCAACCAATAATGCTGAAGAAGCTGAAGTTGAACGGTTTTATGAAGACCTACAAGACCTTTTAGAACTGACACCCAAAAAAGATGTCCTTTTCCTTATAGGGGACTGGAATGCTAAAGTAGGAAGTCAAGAAACACCTGGAGTAACAGGCAAATTTGGCCTTGGAATGCGGAATGAAGCAGGGCAAAAACTAATAGAGGTTTGCCAAGAAAACGCGCTGGTCATAGCAAACACCCTCTTCCAACAACACAAGAGAAGACTCTACACATGGACGTCACCAGATAGTCAACACCGAAATCAGATTCATTATATTCTTTGCAGCCAAAGATGGAGAAGCTCTATACAGTCAGCAAAAACAAGACCAGGAGTTGACTGTGGCTCAGATCATGAACTCCTTATTGCCAAATTCAGACTTAAATTGAAGAAAGTAGGGAAAACCACTAGACCATTCAGGTATGGCCTAAATCAAATCCCTTATGATTATACAGTGGAAGTGAGAAATAGATTTAAGGGCCTAGATCTGATAGATAGAGTGCCTGATGAACTATAGAATGAGGTTTGTGACATTGTACAGGAGACAGGGATCAAGACCATCCCCATGGAAAAGAAATGCATACAAAGCAAAATGGCTGTCTGAGGAGGCCTTACAAATAGCTGTGAAAAGAAGAGAAGTGAAAAGCAAAGGAGAAAAGGAAAGATACAAGCATCTGAATGCAGAATTCCAAAGAATAGCAGGGAGAGATAAAGCCTTCCTTAGCGATCAATGCAAAGAAATAGAGGAAAACAACAGAATGGGAAAGACTAGAGATCTCTTCAAGAAAATTAGAGATACCAAGGGAACATTTCATGCAAAGATGGGCTCTATAAAGGACGAATGATATGGACCTAACAGAAGCAGAAGATATTAAGAAAAGGTGGCAAGAATACACAGAAAAACTGTACAAAAAAAGATCTTCAGGACCCAGATAATCACGATGGTGTGATCACTCACCTAGATCCAGACATCCTGGAATGTGAAGTCAAGCAGGCCTTAGAAAGCATCACTATGAACAAAGCTAGTGGAGGTGATGGAATTCCAGTTGAGCTATTTCAAATCCTGAAAGATGATGCTGTGAAAGAGCTGTACTCAATATGTAAAGTAATGCTCAAAATTCTCCAAGCCACGCTTTAGTAATACGTGGAACGTGAACTTCCAGATGTTCAAGCTGGTTCTAGAAAAGGCAAAGGAACCAGAGATCAAATTGCCAACATCCGCTGGATCATGGAAAAAGCAAGAGAGTTCCAGAAAAACATCTATTTCTGCTTTATTGACTATGCCAAAGCCTTTGACTATGTGGATCATAATAAACTGTGGAAGATTCTGAAAGAGATGGGAATACCAGACCACCTGACCTGCCTCTTGAGAAATCTGTATGCAGGTCAGGAAAAAACAGTTAGAACTGGACAGGGAACAACAGAGTGGTTTCAAATAGGAAAAGGAGTACGTCAAGGCTGTATATTGTCACCCTGCTTATTTAACTTATATGCAGAATACATCATGAGAAACGCTGGGCTGGAAGAAGCACAAGCTGGAATCAAGACTGCCGGGAGAAATATCAATCACCTCAGATATGCAGATGACACCACCCTTATGGCAGAAAGTGAAGCAGAACTAAAAAGCCTCTTGATGAAAGTGAAAGTGGAGAGTGAAAAAGTTGGCTTAAAGCTCAATATTCAGAAAACGAAGATCACGGCATCTGGTCCCATCACTTCATGGCAAATAGATGGGGAAACAGTGGAAACAGTGTCAGACTTTTATTTTAGGGGGCTCCAAAATCACCGTAGATGGTGATTGCAGCCATGAAATTAAAAGACGCTTGCTTACTCCTTGGAAGGAAAGTTATGACCAACCTAGATAACATATTTAAAAGCAGAGATATTACTTTGCCAACAAAGGTCCGTCTACTCAAGGCTATGGTTTTTCCTGTCGTCATGTATGGATGTGAGAGTTGGACTGTGAAGAAAGCTGAGCAACGAAGAATTGATGCTTTTGAACTGTGGTGTTGGAGAAGACTCTTGAGAGTCCCTTGGACTGCAAGGAGATCCCACCAGTCCATTCTAAAGGAGATCAGTCCTGGGTGTTCATTGGAAGGACTGGTGGTGAAGCTGAAACTCAAATACTATGGCACCTCATGCAAAGAGTTGACTCATTGGAAAAGACCCTGATGTTGGGAGGGATTGGGGGCAGGAGGAGAAGGGGACGACCGAGGATGAGATGGCTGGATGGCATCACGGACTCAATGGACGTGAGTCTGAGTGAACTCCGAGAGATGGTGATGGACAGGGAGGCCTGGCGTGCTGCGATTCATGGGGTCGAAAGAGTCGGACACGACTGAGCGACTGAACTGAACTGAACTGGTGGGCACAGGGATTTACAATTGAAGTTAGCTTTTCGTTTTGATTGTGGTGCCTCTGATTTCCATTGAGAAACGCTGTGCAAATAGGTCCTGTAAAGAAATGAAAGAAACGTTAGATTTAACGTACTATCCCTTGTCCGGGAGAAGCACACACTAGGTCTAGTTTACGTAGCAATCTAGATCCTCGGCTCAGGAGCAGCCTCTAATCTGATAACCTCCTCCTCGCGCTGGCGCCCACGGGGATGAGGGTTGGTGAGCCAGGGCCGGGGTCAGAAGCCCGACTGGAGCGCCAGGTCCCCCACCTCATTCGCCACCACCGGAAGCTCCACCTCCTCCCCCTGGGACCCGCCCCTCCGCCGCTGGGGCCCCTCCAAGGCCACGCCCCTCGGCGGGCGGGTCACCAACGACGCCCGGGCCGGAAGTGACGACACCGGGATTGGGGCCTGGGTGGGGCCTGGGTCATCGCACCAAAGGCCGCGATTTTACATCGGAAACAAAACAGCGGATGCTGGGAAGGAACCTCTGCTGCTAGGGTCCGGTGGTGGCGGCGGCGAGGAAAGGGTAGGTGCCCGAAGGGGAGTTGGGGGTGACAGAACGCGCCTCACATCCGGTGCCAGTACGGGCGGCTGCGGGCAGGGCCGGGCCCTTTGTCGCCGTCCGGGCCGCGGAGCCGGTGTCCTCGAGGATGAGGCGCGGGGCGCGGTCCGGCGGGGAGCGAGGAACCCCATGTGGGGATCCAGGACGGGCTGCCCGTTTGTCGGGCGCCGGGCGCGGCGCACAGTCCTGTTGAAGAGAGTCCCCCTCAGCCTTGGTTTGGAAGTGCTGGTTTCCCGAAGACAGCTCTGGGCGCAGGTGCTTTGGGCGGGGATTGACCGTCTTGCCTGGAGTTGAAGCGAGAGAAAAGAGGAAGCGCCTTGCGCTGGGTCTTGTTGAGCAACTGGTGAAACTCCACGCCTCGTCCCCTGAGTGTGTCCTTGTCCAGGGGAAGCGAGTGGCACTCGGCTAATTTCCTTCTGTCTGAGTTCGAGGCGGAAAACACCGGGGTCTGGTGCTCTTGCCTTAATCTGGACTGTCGCGAGGCTTTGTCCAGCGCTTTGCCTGTATTTTAGATACTTGGCTTTTTGATCCCGCAGATTCCTTTCAAATAAGTATCTGCTTCTCTGGTAGAAAAGTCAACTTAATGATTTTACAAGGGTTGTTTGCCTGCTTTGGACAAGAGGAATAAAGCGTTCAAGGTTTACTATGGGAGATAAGAATGGCAGGGAAATCACTATATGGCAGAGCATGTTGCAAAGTCATAAGTATTCTCTCAAGTTTGAGGCAGGTGGAAATTACATCTCGTTAACGGCATCTTGTTACTTGAGTTTCCATGTTTCACCATGGAAAGGTTTTCACCCTCGGAGTTTAATTGAGGAGGGCATTATATCAGAGGGTGTACTACGAAGAGCGGCACTCTGGATCCGAAGCGTCCGGTACCCAGTGTGCACTTTAAATCACTCTTATGAAGGAGGATAAAAACAGGAACGAGATTGGGAGCCGATTGTATTTGGCTGATTCAGTCACCTGCCAAAGCCAGTTTCAATTCTCCTTTAACTCATTTACGGAGTTCTGCCAACGTAAACCCCCTCCCACCTCCATTTAGTAACAAGCTCTTAACAGTGAAAAAGAAGCTTATTTATTGAGTGCATGGATTGCCTCCCTCCTCTCTCCAGAGAAAAGTAGATGATAGAAGCGGCACCTATCATCTGTTTTTACATTCGTCGGCTCATCTTCCTTGGGTAAATAGTTATCACAACTCTGGACATACTTTCCTCTGAGTTGATATGGTCTGGTGCTGAATTTTAAGTTAGTGGCTGCCTCTGGTCCTAGACTGCTGCATGAATTTCCATTTGGGGAGAACTGGAGGATTGGAGTTGGTCTCTGGGAATCATTCCAGCAGGAAAGATAGAAAGTTTGTCTGTCAGCAAGGCTTTTGTGGTCCCCTTCCCCTCCCTCACAAAGGGATCCAGGTTCCCTCTGTTTCAGCTCTCCCACTGCTTTACCTCAGATTTCAGGGAGAGACTTGTTTCTTTTTGATGTATTCTGAAAAATTAATAGTGTCTCTCCTTTGTGTGTTCAATTCCAGGCAGATTTGGAAGGTGTTTTGAGCTTTGCTCTTAATAAGTTTTGTGACAAGAACTTTGCCTTAGGTACGTAAGGTCTAGAATGAGTGAGAGATTTGAGGTGACTTTTGCATGAACCGGGTGGGATATAATGAAAATTTGGCCTTTGGTGGTGACAGAGGCTTAGAAAGGAGGAAAAGTAAGAAGAGAATATGACTGGCCAATTGAGAAGCAAGGAGTAAAATGTGAAGTTGACTAAGAGGCTTTGTTTAGAAAACAGGGGAAACAATCATAGAAATAAGAAAGCTAGGAGCAAAGGAGAGTCTGGAAGAGGAGAAATCGGTTTGGAAGTTTCACTTTTCAAGTGCCAGTAGTTGGAATATCCCATGGACAGGCCTGGAGCTGTAAACATGCGTCCCTTAAATAGCCTTACCGGTTGATTTTGGAACAGTGGAGGAGAAGCCTGAAAAAAGGAGGGGGACAAGGAGGCCCAGGCAGAGCCTAGGAACACTTATAGTGAGAGGGTGGAAGAGGATAAGGAACCAGCTGAGGGGAATGAGTGGTGAGAGGAGAACCTTCACGATGCAGTGTCACTAAACTGAGGAAGGGAGGGAAGCTTCAGGAAGGAAAAGGTTGTCAGGGATTTTCAGTATTAAACCTGTTTGTCAGAGAAAGAACTGAAGCTTTAGAGCAGCACTGTCCAATAGAAACATCATGTGAGAGCTACAAAGGTCAGTTTTAAGTTTTCTGATGAGCAAATTTTTTAAAGATAGAAATAGGTGAAATTAATTTGAATAATATTTTATATAACTCAGTACAGCTAAATAATTTTATTTCAACATGTTGTTAATGTAAAAACATTATTTTCTGTCTTCCCCTCTAGATAGTAAGCGCCTTAAGTGACCAGAAGCGTCATCGGATGCACTAGCACCCCTCGTACCTACCACAGTGCGTGGTTGTGTAGAAGAATCCCAGCAAGTGTTTGTTGATTAAAGGGTATTAATGTTTGACTATGCCTTGTACAGTTCCTTAAGGTGATCTAAGCGAACAAGAGAATGCATTGCTGAGAATAGTCAGTGATTTACAAATTAACTGTGAATAGTCCTTTTCTTTGTTAAAGATTAGTTGTGTTCTGCCATTTCCACAACAAATTTTCCACAATGATTCATTGTAATTACATCTTCCATGTAGAGTTACTGAAATGAAATTTGAGAGGAAAAGAATCTCTTTAACTATATAAGTAATAATACAGGACCATGGTCCCATATCCACACTTCGCAAATCCAAAAGCTCCTAAATCATTTGATGGCAAACTCTAACCTGAACCTCTTTATGCATTTGCCTCTTGTTGCAGTGTGGGAGACCTGGGTTCGATCCCTGGGTTGAGAAGATCCCCTGGAGAAGGGAAAGGCTACCCACTCCAGTGTTCTGGCCTGGAGAATTCCATGGACTGTAGTGTCCATGGGGTCGCAAAGAGTCGGACACGACTGAGCGACTTTCACTTTGAACTTTACAAAATCCAAAAAATATATAAATTCTAAACCTGTTTAGTCCTAAGGGTTTCAGGTAAAGGATTTTTCGTTTATGTCTTCATTCATTTTTTATTGCACCTTCTGAGCCCACATAACCATTATTATTTAAAGACAACCATGATAACTCTACATAGTAGACCTCCCCCAAACTCAGTGCCTTAGAGCGTTAGCTCTCACTCTTCTTAAAGGTGACAGTTAGGGCAGTTCTGCTTTGCCCTTCTTGTTCTGGGCCCCAGGCTGAAGGGGCAGTGGCTACCCAGATAAGTTCTTGAGGGGACAGCAGAAGTACAGGAAGACAGGGCCCCCTGCCCAAGCACAGTTTTAACTGTTTGTGCTGCATCTGCCAGGATCCCATGACCAAAGGATGTTGTCAGGTTGAGCCCAAAGGCATGGAGTGGGTAGTAGACTGCACTCACCTTGAGGCTAAAGCAATTCACAGAACCAAGCTCAGCATCCTTTCTTGGGCATGTTGGGGGAGGGAGTGAATATATGCTGAGTAATAATCTAATCTACCACAAATGGTTCACAGTGGAGTGGGAAGGAAGGAAGCAGGGGGGAAATATCACCAAATTAGATGTATCACTATGCTTGCTCTTTTTAGGGCCTGTCACTTTCACGAAGCCTCTTGTGGGACTGGGGAGACTGTTTGCTCCCTGATCTCTTAAAATTGAGAGTCTTTCTAGGCTGTATTCCTGACGTTTTAGATTAATTTTAAGTTATTAATTTTAGTTTGTTACCTTGGGATGTAGTGAGAGACAGCAACATACTTTTCTGTTGGTATGTCCCTAAATGAATTTTTAATAAGCTCCTTTTTAGGATTTCAAGCATTGGTCCTGTGATACTTTTTAAAGTGCTGATGGATAGAAGGTTTTCTGGTTAGATAGATTTTTCTATTCAGCACATCTAAACTTCAAGATTATCTGCATTCTCCTGGGTCTTTTAGTCTTTGTGTATAATAGAAAGAAATTACAGCTGCCCATCAGAAAAGGATTTCTTTTTCCTTTTATCTGATTGAGCAAGTGTTTTGAAAAAAAGGAAATGAATAGCAGTGAATTCAAGTGTTGTGCTTTATCAGCCTCAGAAAATCTTTAGCAGATGGCCAGAGAGAGAAAACACCAAAATCTACTTACATCCCTACTCCCACTCCCTCTGCAATTCAGGTCATGTGAAAGATCCTCACTAATCAACAACTGTCTTTTCTTGTTCTCAGGGCACTGTTGGTAATGTTGTAAGGTCCAGCAGTGTCTTTTTGCCACGCTGCTGGGACAGTGGGTCATTGGCCTTCTCCATGCAGTCATCAATTGTTTTCAGCTGTTACTGGCCCGGAATCAAATCTAGCTTTGCCTGCCCCTTTGTACCAACAATGTTTGTTTGTTCTCCGGGCCTGACTGGAGACCTAGCTAGCCCTGTTGCCTACCTCCACTTCCTCCTGCTGCTGCTGCTGCTAAGTCGCTTCAGTCCCGACTCTGTGCAACCCCATAGACGGCAGCCCACCAGGCTCCCCTGTCCCTGGGATTCTCCAGGCAAGAACACTGGAGTGGGGTGCCATTGCCTTCTCCAGTGCATGAAAGTGAAAAGTGAAAGTGAAGTCGCTCAGTCGTGTCCGACTCTTAGCGACCCCATGGACTGCAGCCCACCAGGCTCCTCTGTCCATGGGATTTTCCAGACAAGAGTACTGGAGTGGGATGCCATTGCCTTCTTCCCTCCACTTCCTGCTGAGCTCCATATAACGGGTAGTTCTTCCAGGAAGAGTCACCCTGCAGCACTGTGATCTTTAATGCATTGGTGGAGGCATGAGCTTTCTTCAGGTGCAATGGCAAAAGACCTGGGCTGTGTGGGTGTCAGAATATTTGGCTTCTGGAATTGCTGTTACTTCCCCTATAATTGTACACCAGCAGATTCTTTCACCTTTCCTTAGCCTTAGTGTTTTACAGATGTGTCTTAAATACAGTTGTCCTTTGGTGGGGGGCAGGGATGGAGGACAAGTGCTTTCAGGACTCCCACCAAGCCCCACCCCATGGCTAACAGAATCCTTGGATGCTGAAGTCCTTTATATAAAATGGCATAATATTTGCATATAATCTATACACATCCTCCTGTATACTTTATCTCTCGATTACTTATAATACCTAATATGAATGAAAACACCTTTTCCAGTCCTGTGGCTACTGCTGAGTTTTCCAAATTTGCTGACATATCGACTGCAGCACTTTCACAGCATCATCTTTTAGGATTTTAAATAGCTCACCTGGAGTTCCATCACCTCCACTGGCTTTGTTCATAGTAATGCTTCCTACGGCCCACTTGACTTCACACTCCAGGATATCTGGGTCTTGGTGAGTGACCACATCATTGTGGTTTTCTGGATCATTAAGACCTTTCTTGTATAATGTTTCTGTGTATTCTTGCCATCTCTTCTTAATCTCTTCTGCTTCTGTTAGGTCTTTTCTGTCCTTTATCATGCCCATCCTTGCATGAAATGTTCCTTTGATATCGCCAGTTTTCTTGAAGAGATCTCTAGTCTTTGCTGTTCTACTGTTTTCCTCTTATTTCTTTGTCTTGTTCGTTTAAGAAGGCTGCCTTATCTCTTCTTGCTATTCTCTGGAACTCTGCATTCAATTGGGTATATCTTTTTCTTTCTTATTTGCCTTTCACTTCTCAATTAGTCAACTTTTAAAAATCTAGAAGCATAGGTCAGAACATTTGCTTTCAATACTTTGAGGATATTCTGCTGGAATCCACCTCCCTTTGGGTAAGCTAGCATACATGTTAGAGAAGGCCGTGGCACCCCGCTCAAGTACTCTTGCCTGGAAAATCCCATGGATGGAGGAGCCTGGTAGGCTGCAGTCCATGGCGTCACTAGGAGTCGGACACGACTGAGCAACTTCACCTTCACTTTCCACTTTCATGCATTGGAGAAGGAAATGGCAACCCACTTCAGTACTCTTGCCTGGAGAATCCCAGAGACGGGGGAGCCTGATGGGCTGCTGTCTATGGGGTCGCACAGAGTCGGACACGACTGAAGCGACTTAGCAGCAGCAGCAGCAACATGCATGTTGTCAAACCCTAAATGTAGGTTTACACCTTCAAAAATCTATTTGACTTTTCAAGTAGAAGTATATAGGAATGTGCACAGATCATAGGTATAGAGCTCAGAGAATTTTCAGATTGACACCTCTGTGTAACTAGCCCCCAGATCAAGAAACAAAACATTACCAATAACTCCAGAAGCTTCCTGTGTACCCGCTTCTGGTGATCAGTTCCCATGAAATTAGCCATTGAGTCTGCTGTTAATTTTAATTCATTTTATTTTTAAAATAATTTTGTTTATTCATTTTCTTAAAACAAATTAATATATATTTTAAACAGAATTGTATATAATTACATCTTTTTTAGTTGATACTAATTTGCAGTCTTTTGATCTCATGCCAGCTTACTATGGGCACATAGTAGGTTGAAGGGGAGGCGAAAAATGGGCACAGTATTTAAAAGCATGTAGGACAGGGACTTCCCTGGTGGTCCCATGGTTAAGTAGTTGTGCCTTCACTGCAGGTGGCATGGTTTTGATCCCTGGTGGGAGTATTAAGACCCCAATGCCTCATGGCATGGCCCCCCCAAAAAATACATAGGATAGAAAGGAAAGCATACCTTGATTATGAATTTGTCATGATTTAAATGATCCAAATAGAGGTAATAAGGATTAATTGGAAGTTGATACCTTTACTAGAGGAAAAAGTTGTTTTATGTGGTTTTTTATGAAAAAAATCATTAGAATAAGAAAGCAGAATAATATTTAGAGGATAGAAGATCCTGAAATGAAACGACATTGACAACGTACTTTCATTTAAGTATGTACATGGTAATGTTTTAGACACTTTAAATGAATTAGAGTATTGCTTAGGTATGCAAACCATTTTTTTTCCTTCTGTATTTCTGAAGACTTTCAATGAAAAGCAAAGTTGAAGTCCTAAGGAATTGGCCAATGGACATTCAGGTACCTAGACAGGCACATGGGAGGGTGAAGTCTGGGAGATGGAGTAATATGTGTGAGCAAGGCTGTGCGAGGAGGCAGAGGAGAGGCTAGGGGTCAGGAGTCTGTGGTTTTGGTCTTGGTCTGCCCAGTTGAATGCTTTTAAGCAAGTCACTGAACTTGGGTCCCCTTCTCATTTTGTAAAATAAATATGTTACCTAGTTTTTCTGCCTTGGAGCATTGTGGTAAAGGAAAAAATGAGATGATAAAAAGAAATTAAAAGCACAAAACATAATTTTATGATGATATAAATTAAGGTGGATCTAAAAAGGAACGTTGACAAGAACATTCTTTAAGATCATTTAGCACCCTTTGCTCTAGATCTGAAATCATTAGATACGACAGTGATTGAAAATATTTGGTTTCTCACGTAGATCTACTCATTACCAAGAAGTAACTTGAGCTGACAAAAGTTTGTCAACTGAAGGTCTTGGCATAATAATGCATTTCTGGTTTACAAATTAGTCTTGCAAGTGTTTAATTGGTGTGAATGGATTTACTAGAACTTAACCAACTCTTGGTAATCCAGTAAAATCTGTTCCAGACCTAATCCAGGAGCCAGCAAGGGACAGCAGCCTGTGAGGTCCTTAGAAAGCGTGGCCTGGAGGAAAACACATGAAAGAAAGTCATTTGTGAAAGTGTTTCAGAATAAAAGTATAATTGTAATGCACAAAAGATTGTTTTCTTTTTCCCTTTTTCAGAACCCCAAGAGGCTCTGTTTTCTGTGGAAAAGTTTATCTGTACAGTTGCTCCAATGACAGAGTTACCCGCTCCCTTGTCCTACTTCCAGAATGCACAGATGTCCGAGGACAACCACCTGAGCAGTACTGTACGTAGCCAGGTACAGTGTCAACCTCTGCAACTACCCTTTCAGACAGTGGATTCATTGACCACCCTCCCTCACCTCCAGGAGAGGCACAGGACTGAGCGGGCTTTGTCAGCTTTACCAAATTTACATATTTGCGGAACTTCAAGTAGGGGAAAGCACTGTCCCATTTGGTGCAGGAGACGCAAGGCTGCGTGATTCTTGGTTGTTGATATAGTTCCTCCCTGGCTCAGACATCACCTCCCTTTCTGATGCCTTCTCCAACTTCCCCCGCTGTTTATTACTCTACCTAGCTTGCTCTTACTCTTCTGTGGGCTGAGTACATTTTATTTGCTTTTAGTTTTTCAGTGCCTGGCCGGCCTGGTTCTTGACGGTGCTCAAGTGAAAGAAGGATGAATGCAGGGCTGAGTGTAGCAGTCCTGGGAGAGGTCAAAGGAGAAAAGAAGGAAAGGGATGTAATCTGTGCGTGGAACACAGAGACTCGGCGGCTCCACACACAGGCCAGAGCTCCCTGTTCCCCTGCTAGCTAATCATTACATGTTGAAGGCAGAGTCCACAGATGGCCTATGAGACGGCTGGGGCAGCAGTGTTATTTTTAGAGGTGGAGCCAGAATGGGGAAAAACACAAGGCCAACTGTAAGCTGTACAGGCTGCAGTGGGTGGGGAGCAGGGCCAAATCTTCCTCTGTGTGAACCTGAGGGCAGAGCCAGTGGTGGAAGGAAAGAGGTTTTGGATCAGGAAAGAGAAATTTCCTCACAAGTACTGTATATCTGAAAGAGCATGGACTGTCTCATGGGCTAGTGTGTGCATGTCACTAAAAGCAGCCACAGAGGCTGGAGGACTATCAGCCGGATCTGCAGAGGGTTAGTTCACGGACTGAGCGGTGAACTATAGCACTGGTGGCCAGAGATTGAGAATTCAGTTAAGGGTCAAAATGTGGGAGGAAGGCTTCCCAAAGTAAACCTCCATGGATGCTTAAGATTCGAGTAGAGCCAACTGGGAAGTCATGACTGATGGAAGAAGTAACACTAGTGGCAGAAGAGTTGTCCTACAGTATAAATCGACGGGGGGGCTCTCTCTCGGGATATCAGAAGCAGATCACACTGTATTGGTAGAGCATTTTAAACAAGTGAAGTCAATTTAAAATGAATATCGAGGGAAGCCCGAAAGAGAACACCTGAGAGGTTGCTGGGGTGGAAGAGGGGCTCTTGCCCCTCGTGTCTGGGTGGATGGTTAATAAGAAGTGTTCTGACAACACACTTGCTCCACTGCTGTGTGTCAGCAGCTTGACTTTCTCCTTTTTGCTGTTCCCTAGGAATGGCCTTTTGAAAAAGTTAGACTGGGCTAGATTAGAAGGTTCCTAGCGTACAGCTGTTTAAGTTTGGATGCTGCAGACTTTGTACTCATTTTCAAACTGTTAGAGAAGAGAGCAGAAAAGTGGGAATCGCAGACTTGGGTCTTCTTAGCCAGAGCTACTCCTGTTTTATCTGTTTCACATACCGATCTTCCATGGATCCCTTTGAACAAAATATTCCACAGCTAACCAGTTAAAGGCCACTCGTCCGCCCTCAGGAGATGAAACCAGCCTACGGGAATGTCTTCAGTGTGCTGGACACATACTTGGTGCTCTCACAAACATCATGCAGCTTTAGGGCCTGGCATTTTAGGGATATTTATCATAAATGAGCAAGTTTTCCTTCTATCTTCCCCTCCTTTGAATAGCTGCTCTATTAAAGTACTTATCTATACGACTCTAGAGTACACAAACATGCAATTTTACACTAGATATTACAGAAGGAATAGAAAATTCATTTACAAATAGTTTTGAAGCTGAAAAGAGAGTGAATAACTTCCTTACAAACTAGGTAAGTAGGTGAGTTATCCTTTCCTTTTAAAAATGAAAATCACTGTATGTTTTTCAGTTAAAAATAGTCTTAAAGGGACTTCCCTGGTGGTCCACTGATTAAGACTAGGCACTTCCAATGCAATGGGTGTGGGTTTGATCCATGGTTGGAGAACTAGGATCCGTGTGCTGCATGGCGTGGCAAAAAAAAAAAAAA